>JAHDVE020003307.1:0-76198 GCA_022606495.2 Halesus radiatus | reverse complement strand
CTTGACTCTGTGCAGAAACGGGCGGTCCGCTTGATAGATTCGCCTATCTTAACAAACGGGTTGCAATCTTTGGAGCACAGACGTCAGGTGGGAATGCTGTCCTTGTTATACCGGTATTTTAATGGAAGATGCTCCGAGGAACTAGCGTCATTGATCCCTTCGGCACCGGTGCATAGTCGGGAAACACGCCAAACGCGCGCCCAACATTTGCACACGGTTGACATTTGTCACATGAGAACGGGTCGCTTCTACGACTCGTTCTTGTGTTCAATAGCTCGGCTGTGGAATGATCTGCCGGCCTCTGTGTTTCCTCCATCCTATAACATAGGTCTCTTCAAGACCCAAGTTCACTCCTTCCTATCCTCTAAAAGATCCTCCACACAGCATCCCCAAAGACGATATAGGGAAATTGAGGGAAATTATTTCCTCCTTGGTCTCCTGTGTGGAGTTACTGTAAAAAGAAAAAAAAGCCCAAATCCAAAAACCCAATTCCACTACTAGGGGCACTGGTGTAGCATATTGCCATCTCAATATATGATAAATGTCGGGAGCTGCACGTATTGTCATATTTCTACAGTATTTGATTATGCTTGTGTTCAGCACCCTAAGGGGGCTAAAGTCAAAGCTACGTATCTCATTTTTGAGATTTTACAGAGGAGTCAGAGTATGGGTACTATTACGATCCCCTGAACTTACATTTCTTTACAATATTTTCATATATTCATAATCGAACCATCATTTAATCAAATCACGAAAAATAGACACGTTTCTTTGACCCTAGGGGGCTGTATTGTAAGTGTAGAGGAATGTAGAAGAACGGGAAAATCGCCAACTGGATTCAGTAAATAAAAATTTCATTAGATTTATTAACAAGTATAAATAACAAATTTGCATGAATAAGTTAAATTTTGAATGGAAAACAAATAATGCAACCTAATTTTTTTCAATAATTATAATAAACACACTGTATATATTACTCATATAAAATCGAAAAAGGATCTATACCTTTGGCAGCCAGGATGTGATGAAAATTAAATGCAGCGCTTCAAATTATACATATTATGTAATAATATATTAAAAAAAAAATTCAAAACAATATAAAATAATTTCTTCTAAATACTCATTTTAAATGCTTGGACAGCTTTGTATAACAAAATAAAGTCACAAACCCATTGAAGACAATGTACGCATTACATACTATATTACAATAGACACCAAATTAAAAGATTCACATAAAAAACCACAAAACGTCTTTTTGCAGATTGACAACCAAACACCCAATCTAGTTAAATTTGTATTAAAGACGGATACATCACAAACCCTGCCGCCGAGGGCTCCACTAAAACCTGTTTTATCTGCCACATTTTTTTTTCACATTAACTCCGCATTGTCATCTTTGGGGATGCTAATGATGAGAAGTGGGTATCTGGGGGTTAGTGCGTCCAGGAGTGACGGATATATTAATTCACCCCTCCCACTGCGGTGCAAAGTACACAAGTGCAGTTGGTGGACAGACACATCCACCACCAAGACCTAAACAAATCTCATCCCATGAACTCGAGCACCCCTACTATCTCACGAAACGCAACGGACCACTTGGGGTGACCTATGGTAGAGATGTTAGTTAGGGGGGGGTGGTACCCACATCCGTCTTCGAAATACATGATTTATGAGAAAGGACAGGTTATAAGGGAGCTATCAGCGGCACACCCACTGAACAGAAAATCAATAGAAGTGAAATCAATTGAAATTAAAACATTTGACTCCTAAGCCCCAGACAGGTCAATGAAATGGATTATCTGTTCAAGAAAAAAATTTTATATTTGAAAATGTTTGATCAATTTCACCCAAAATAATTTTAAATTGACCTCACTTAAGGCAAATCGACACACCAACAACACACCCCTAAAATGAAAACCTTTTGAATTAATTTTTGATCGGACCGGTTTAACCTTACAGGAGGCATCTTCAGACCAGTAAAATTTTGAGTAAATCCATGGTATCTATAGCATCTATATCAGAAATGAATGCCATTAGCTCTATATAATCTTGAACATTTATCAGTTGCAAAATTAGAAATAACGCACTTGTATCGGTACATCTCTTCAGTGGGGGCGCCCATAAAGACCTTCATCACTGGTTAAGGTTCAAGTCCGTCCTTTGGTTCAGGACCCGCAAGGCGTCCTCCACAGTCAGGTGACGGACGGATATCTCAGCGAGGGCTCGATGGGCACAATCGTCCCCTAGAAGGTCCCCGCCCACCACGGAGGTCACGTCCAGTAAGGCTTCCTGGAGGAGAATAGCCGAACCACGCAATAGGCCGAGCAGGGTGCAGGATTCTTTAATCCTAAGAATAAATAAAATAATATTTAATAACATTATTATTATACAACATAATTTCCTTAGTAAGTACGTCCGTCTGTACAAGTGTGAACTTTTCAAAATTGAAACTGATGGATTTCTTGAGGAAATTATCAAATTAAAAGGGAATCTATTGAAATCAATACAGATAAGTTGGTACCTACCAAATTATGTAATTAATGAATGAATTAATATGTTTTACAAGGAGACAATTTTTATCCAGTATTTGAAAATTAAAGGTGCTCGTAAACGAGCAAGAAAAATTGTCTATTATTGTCTATTACTGAACAATTGTCTAGCCGGGCAAGGTGTTGACTTTCAATATTGCCGTGTCCCGTCAATATTGACATGTAGCGCAAAAGTATAGACCAAATGTATAAGACAAATTTACAAAGCAAAAATACGATCTGCTGCCTTAACTCCACCAAACTTGGAAGCAAAGTCGTGAAATAATTTATGTATTAATATTAATCGCATTCGAAATTATGACAATTTTGGTAGTGGATAGCTGGCAAATAAAGACGCACATACTCGTATGTAACAGAGCGAGAAAGAAATAGATTTAATTATTTTTATAAACAATAATTATTAGCTTGAAACACTCATCCAAATTGAAAAAAAACCTTTCCGAGCAAAGATAAATGTCGCCGACAGGACTCGAACCTGCACCCTTCTCATGTTATAGTATATGTTTTTTATTTATACATTTAATATAATATAATAGCATCTGACCGGACATCAGAAGGGTGCAGGTTCGAGTCCTGTCGGCGACATTTATCTTTGCTCGGAAAGGTTTTTTTCAATTTGGATGAGTGTTTCAGGCTAATAATTATTATTTATAAAAATAATTGTTACCCTTTGCGCTATGCACAAAAATCTTGTCTTAAGTTTTTAAGAACTTTAGTTTATCAATTAAGAAATAGATTTAGCCCGGCAATATTGTCAAGTAGCCGAGCGAACTCACCGGAAAGACAGGGCAATACTCATACGTCGACAAGAATAGGCAATTCACAACAATGTTTGCCAATAATATGGAAATTTTAACAGCCTTGCTGGCAAGACATTGTCCTCTCTAGCGCACTTGAAGTGAAATAACACAAAACTGCGCTATATAAATGCTTTGTTATTATTATTATTATTATTATTGTCGTAAAAACTTGTTCATTTATGAGAGCCTTAAAACAACATTTTTGTCAGTTTTGTTTTGTTTTGTCTTGTTTTTATTTTTTTTTTAAAGAAAGACAAACAATTCCCAGGTTACGAATAACCTGACAATATTTGGAAATCTCCCACTAGTAGACTACTGCCATCACAGTAAGAGGAATTTTATTTTTATTTTCATCTTGGCAAGTTACACCCGTGATTTTTCACGGGGGTAGTACAAAGTTGTCATTAATCAATAATTTTTTTATTGTTTAATGACAACTTACGTAATGTCAAGATGTAAAAAATCTTCTTCTAATAGAGTACAATATTCAAAAGAGCTCCAACTGCCCAGAGGCAATGGAACTATGGAATCCCCACTTAGGGAATGTTGTGAGGATGAAGTGGGTGAAAGGAAAGTAGAAGACGAAGAGGAAAGTACCTAAATCAAATCTGGTCACTAAACATATCTAAAGCCATATCAAGCAACATTTCGATTGTGAAATGTAGTTCTTCACCTGATCACCAGACCGATACTGTGGGTATCTTCTAGTTTTATCTAGTCCTGTGATACAACGTACCTTGGTAGGTAAGCTTCGGGAGAGCTGGTATACTGAGCGAATATGGGCATCAGGTTTCTGGTCATGTCAAACTGGAACTGTTGCGCCCCTCCCGGGCCCCATAGACATTCTATAACCACCTCCTATAACAATAACAGATTTAACAACAACAACATACATGCATGATATATTATTATAACTGACCTTTGGCTTTTGACAAAATTAGAAGTCTTTGAATGCATAATACTTTTTGGAACAACATTATGAAATGAATCATACAAAATTTAAATTAATCATAAGCTCAAGAATCTAAATAAACCTGAAATAATTTTTAGTGTCTTTAGGTCTTAAAGACTGCGATGGGCTGGTCACGTGGAAAGTAGAGGCATGCATTCCGCATGGGCACATAAGCACTGTCTACCCTACCTTACTCACATAAAAATATGTATAAATAATATTAAAATTATTCCAGCAGCCTATTGTGCTTCCGGACAATATTGCAGCACATATATAAATGAATTTATAAAAATTTAAAGAAAATATTGATGATTAATTCCCCAGGCTGAAACTCCATGCCTTATAAAAGATTCAGCTAATGAAAAATAAATTATTCAAAGTATACAGATTGGAACAAAGAACTTTAATTACAATAATCTACTCACAATTACTCTAAGTAGTACACAGACTTTATTTATTTGTAAATCCCACTTGAAAAAAAAAATCAATAATAACACCCACATAAACATATTCTTTAACCAGTTCAACATTTTCACATGTACACAATGCAGGAATACCTTTGTGTAAGCAATCTGAAGTGTGTGTTTTTATTTCAGGTGTAATTTATATGCCTTTACATTAGGGATCTTATATTGTTAATTGTGTGTATAAATCAGTGGCGTGCATTGCTCTATGATGAAAGGAAGGCCTTGTGCAGTTTTTCAAGTCCGGGGAATTCGTCTCCCCAAAAGCAAAAGGGCACTAACTAACTAACCATCACGCCGTTTGCCGAAGGGGTGGGCAGAGAGGACGGACCGCCAAATAACTCGATCTTGGCATACACTTCTTGCTTCATTCACTTTCATGCAACGCCTCATACATTCTCTTCTGATATTCTGACTTCTGACATGGCCCGACTCAAGTATTTGATTCACTTGATCGTGCCATGTCTTCCTCGGGCGCCCCCGGCTTCTTCTTCTATTCACATTCGCGTCATACATTCTTCTTACACTCCTTTCTTCATTCATTCGCTCTACTAAACCTAAAGTCAATTACCACAAAATCAATAATTAACCTCTCATTTCCTCTTTCCCACGTATATTGGTGGATACCTATATGATCGAAGAAGGTATTCAATACAAAAAGGTTCCACTCTAAACATACTTCAAGTATTCTGTTACCATTGTCATTCGTTCTTTTCCCCATACATACATAAAGCCGATTCAAATCCATCCCGTCTAATTCCCCACCCACCCATTTAAGTCCCCTGCCATTATAATTCTTTGATTCTAATTTTTCAGTCCCAATACATCGCTCACGCCAGTCCAAAAATCATCTTTCACTTCATCGCTTTCAGAATTAACAGGAGCATAGCACACTACAAAAAACACCCTTGTCAAACCGATTTTGAATCGGATTCACATGATTCTTGGACTTACGCTTTCATACTGCACCATACATTCAACCATTCTGGGAGATGGTAACGCTGCAACACCCTGACAAGCTCTCTATGTTTCTGGTTTCCCAGATCAGATGACAAGCGTATCGCTGTGTTGCATCGTACCGCTCGCTTTTTTCATACTCTCTGTTATACAAAGTACATCCAAACTTTTGCTTACCATCGAATCACATAGTTCATCCATCTTTCTTTCCATTCCTCCTCTTACATTCCACGTGCCAATTCAACATTGTTCACGTTCCGTCCTCCTCTTTGCGCCACCGAAGGGTTGGTGAAGTGATGGATAGCGAACCTCATCGACACCTGTGTCGGCCATACCCTTCCTCCTAAATAAAACTAAATATCTACATGTTTTAAAACCAGTGATTTATTCGTCAGAATACAATGTATACTGGAAATAATGACAAGTAAAGACATAATAAAAGCAATAAGCCTTGTAACAAAATTAATATTATTGTCATTTTGTTTTTGAAGAGTTTTAAATTCGCAATGCAGATTTGCTATTTTTTTTTACATTAACTCCTCAAAAGCAATCATGGACTGTACTGTCATTCGCATAACAATCAATTGGTGCACACGACAAAAGGTCATTGGTGTGCAACAAAAACAAAGTCGGATACAGAACCGAACCCTGTGGGACGCCAGCATGAATGTGGGGAAGAGGTGACTTCGTCAGCAACCTCTGAATCGACCTCTCCCTCAAAAAATCGGCAATCCACGTACACAAGAATACGGGAAGTCCGTAAGAAGGCAGTTTGTTGAAAAGTCTTCTTCGGCATTTGTACAAAAATTGACTTTTGAGTTTTTAACTGTTTGTGGAGTGAAAAAACAATGGGTAAGTTGTTTTTCATTACTTTGAAATGAAGTTTAGACCTCATGTGACATATTTTTTTAAAGATTGAAACACAGTTTTCTTATAAATTAACAAATGACGAAGCAAACTGCATTCACAACTCCGAACCGTCAGAATCGCACAAGTGTCCCTTTGCTTTTAAGGTGACAAATTGTGCATTGAATATTTGAAAATATTATCATCTTCTGCTGATTGTTATGGCAAACTGAATAATTGAGAGTTCATTTTTCTTAGGGTAGGCATAACTTTCCTGCCTTTACGGACTGTACACCACTGGAATAAATGTACTGCAAAAGCAATAGATTGAAAATGTAGATAAAGTAGGTGATTTGGCTTAGAAAAATTATGTTGCAAATGAACAGCCAATGATTAAATGAATTATCTCCTACCAAAGAAATTGTTGGAGAAAGAGCTGAGGAATGTAATATTAAAAAAAGTTTACTTCGTAGAGAAACATGTAAGACATGAATTAACGTGTTTACCTCAAATATAAAGTTATCAATCTCCCTGGCTACAGCCCTGGTCAGGGGGGCAAACAGCTGCGGTACAAGGGATGAGTAGAGCCTCAGCAGACGGGAGCTCAGGGCTCCGAGCGCCCCGCAGAGGGCCCCTGATAAGGTGCGGCTGCGCCAGTCCGATGCTTCGGGAAGACAGTGCCATCTGTTGGTGGAAAAACGCACACAATTCAATATTGGTATTATGATAGTGCACATTTTGTTGCTAGTTTGTTGGCATAAATAGAAGAAAATAAAAAATAAAATTAATAAACTGTGTCTAATTAATTACGTTCTTATTAAATATGTATATACTACTTTTGGTAAAAAATAAATTATATTACATCACTACATAAAGGTAAAAATTCTAATCATTCCGATTTTTCGATTATTGTCTTAATGAAAAAATTATACATATTAAACAAGCAATGTGTTGTCTTATTTTTTACAGAAAGTTCTATAGCTCAGATGAGCTGAAAATGTATGAATTAACCTAAAAACTTGACAGAAAGGCTCTGCAAATTTCATAACACCAGAGCTCATCTTTGAAAGCTTTTACTGCTTTGAGCAAACAAACAAATTTGTGTACTTTGAAACTTAATCTCCGTGCATACTGCAGTTAAATTGTTTACTTTTGGTTGCGATAATCCCTGGAAGCAGCTTTAACTTCCAGGACCAGGTCATCACAGATCAGAGTGCAAGTTCCGTCCACCAGCCTCTCCAGGAGACCAGGGATCTCCTCAAATACCCCAGCATCCGGATCACTCTCCTCCTTGAATAGCAACTGAGAACCAAACACAAATCATTTCAGTAATTGCATTTCCTTGAAGGTTGCAATCATTAGCTTCAAAATTCACTTGAAAACACTCAAAAACTTAACTTAAATTTTACAAAGAAAATATTTGTCTGACATATCACAAAAGCCTCTCCCACACGTATGTTTCCGCCTGCGTTTCTCGATCTCCGTTCCAAAGCGACCACCAATCGAAACGTTGCGCTATTTTGGGTAAAAAGTCACTACATATCTGCGGGCGAACCGATCCGTTGATCGACAGATCTCCGCGCGGAAGTGTACGTGTAAAGGGATTTCTCAGAGATCGGAGCTAACTGTGGCCTGATGCATGATACATCGCACGGTTTAAAAGTTTTGCTACAGTTTTAACCGTAGATATCACAAGATAGACACTGGCCATTTACCAATTAAAATAATAACGTCATGTCAAAATTACCCAGAAGATTATAAATTACTTACGTATGAACAGTGCAAATTTAGATAGTTTACTTCCAATGTAATAATAAAAGTTAATATGTTAATAATTAAAAATAATTAAAATATTAACTAATACTGACTTTTAAGTTTATATTCTTTGCTTTTAATTTTCCATAAGCAGTCAGTGAAAAGTTATAAACAAAAAAAATGAATGCTCTGTGCGCACACAAACGCTTACGTGTAAAGGTATAGTATGCAAATTGCTGAGAAAAACGTCGGACTGACAGGAGATCTGGGCGTTCAGATTGCAGGTCACTGCCTTTACACGTACATTTCGGTGGAGGTATTTTATTATTTTTAATAAATATTAAAAAATAAATAAAAATTGGAACAAAGTATGGTGAAATCTTGAGTCCGAAGAGTATGTGTAATGTCTGCTATAGAATAGAACATTTAGACAGATGCACGCATAGAAAATAGAATAATATTATATTGTTAGTGGTAGAGCCAAAAAAAACGCAATTCCTTGTTGTGATGGAATTTATTATCGGTTATCAACAGAAAAAGAGCAAATTAAAATAACCATAAAGATTGTCATAACCTGCAGGGTCACGATGCAACAAATGTGTAGCTTTCATTCTGATTGCCTTTTGCTAAAACCACAGAAAAAAAAATGAATACGTATTATGTTTCCTTTAAGGGGTAACACCACTCTAGAATTTTCCAAAAATCGATTTTTTTTTTTTCGCTTAAAAGGTGCCTAAGGGTCTTAAGAATAAGACACAACATCATTTATAAGGTGTACAATCGTTGAAGTGCCTGAATTTTGATCCCGACCGTAGCTACCTGCTGCGCGCTCGGAGCAGGTATAAGACTCGGTGCGACGCGCCATTTGGGACGCTTGTAGTATAGTTCAATCTTCAGTGTTGGTGTAACCATTGAACTGTTTGCACGACACGTGGGTTTTTTCGCTTCATTTCGTTAAATATTGTGGTTTTTTGTCGCTATTTTTTGAGTGTACTAATAAAAATTTGCATCATGAGTGGCGGTGAAGTGAATCGTATTCGAAAAGGCACAAAACTTAGCAGTGGGCATGAAAAAAGACGAAAATCATCAAGTAGGCGACCGTTGAACCGATTCGAATTGGAGACGATACGTCGAAACCACGACTCAATCGAAAAAATGCGGAACGGCATTTGGGGGACTCTTTATCATAAGATGTCAACGGACGAAAACCCGCAGCACGAACAATGTCCGCCCGGTGAAGATTCGTGGTGCTCGTGGCAACGAATGAATGCGACCAATACATTGGAAAATCATCATCATAAAACACCACTTTCCGAATATATATATGAAGCAATAAAACCAATATATGAAGAATTAAGCAGTGATGATCTTCTCACTCGGTGTACCGGTGGCTACACACAAAATAGCAACGAGTCCTTCAACGCAACAGTGTGGGCGATGGCTCCTAAATCAAGGTCTAGTGGTAAGACAATTCTGGATATCGTCACACATATTGCTATTTGTGTATACAATGACGGAATGATCTCAATTATGGAAATTATGCAAACACTCGGAATCAAAATCGGACCAAATTGCTACAATTTCTGCAGCGAAGCCGACGAACACCGCGTATCAGTGGCTGAAACGAGACTGACTGACGCAGCAAAATTGGCTAGGCAGGCTGCCAGATCGACTAGAAAGGACGAAGAACAAGAGAATACCAATTTAGAAGGTCAATTATATGGGGCAGGCATCGCAGATTAAAGGTATAAACAAATTTCTATGATTTTTTTATAAGGAAAACTTTAAACGGGTTTTTCTCAAAACTACTTTTTTCGACACGGCCGGAAACATAAATCGCTCAATTCTTTACCGATCGACTCGAAATTTTGACAGTATCTTTCAAACAAGATTATCCGGAAAAAGACGTAGGGATTTTTTTTTATGTTGCATATTTCATTTGTTATAAACATTTTTAGTGCATATTTTTAGGCAAAAAAAACAAATTTTTTTTCAAATGTCCACCGTTTCTTAAAAAAAGTGATTAAAAAAAAATCCCTACGTCTTACTCGAGGTTTTTGTATGTGAAATTGAAAATTTTTTGGGTTTTTGTTCCAGAGTCACAATTGGAGGAGAAACTTTTCCGACCGCGGAGCTCTACATTGATGGTGGGTGTTCAGTCAACCACCTGCTCAGCCGCCATTATGTTTTAGATTGCCATAAAAAAATTTATATACGTACTTTAATGTATAGGCAATAAAGAACTTTACACATAATTTTCATTTTTTTCGTTGTTTTCCCGGAAAAAAATCTTGAAATTAGGTCATTTTTCGACCTCCTAGAGTGGTGTTAATGTTAATTTTACGAAAAGGTTCGTAGTGTCCACATAATTCATCTTCACATCACACATTTTGTGGAAAGCGTTATTAAAGAAGCTGATACATTTCTGAAACCTGTGTGATGAAGATCTTTTCTCGAGACCTGGATTGTTTGCCAACAGCCATTCCTTGTGGCTGGAATGGTGATTATATTAGACTTGTTTGGATCTTGACGAAGCGGCTAAGGTTAATTAATAGTCAACACATTCTTCTTTTTATTCGATATTAACTTTAATTCACATATTTCAATAGAATGGCGGGAAAAACCATTTCACCAAACGATGCTCCAGTGACAAGAGCTTGTAAGAAAAGTGAATTATATGAATTTGGAGCATGATAATGTTACCCAGCGTCTTACGTAGGTGAAGTTGCACGAACGCGATTACGACATAGATTCATAGCAAAGTGATGCGTTAATAGACAATTATGATGGCACTTGTCTCTTTTGTCCCACAGTACAGGCCGTTCTTGTATAGCACAACAATGAAAATGTCAAATCAATTGATCGCATGGCTAAAGTCCCGGGCTGACCCTGCCATTTGTCGCTTGTTATTTGTCACGTAGGACCCTTCCAAGAGATTCCAACCATTTCAAATTTTCGCATCACAATCGTATGTTCCTTCGCCCACGTAAGATGGAGTGTTAAACTTTTTATGCTCAAGTGTTGCCACATTCATAAAATCAATAAACACTGTGATTAAGTACTTAGGTACCTACCGAAAAACACATGTAATAATTTTATTATCCTTTTTATTTGGCTTTTCAGATTCATTGTAATTTGATACCTTTTACAAAATATTTAATTATTTTCAAAGATCAACATAATCTTAAAGACTAGCAGGAATACTAAAACAATATTAGATATTTAATACATGTAATTAGAAATAACCAACCTCGTTCTGTGGGTCTCCTGCCACTATTTCAGCCGCCTGCGTCTCATGCTGCAGATGTTGAACTTCCAGTTGGGCTAATTGCTGGGCTTCCAACTCAACTTGAATGAGAGATATGGAGCCTTCGCGATCTTCAATGGAAAAATACCAAATTTATTTATCATCAGCAAGCCAAGCAGTCAAGGTAAGTACCGAAAAAAGATATATTACAAAGTTAAAAGATCTTTTTTCAAAATCTCTGACCCTTCTTGAGCTGTTAATATTCAAATGAATATGGAGGGAAGGTTTCAAGATGGAGCTGGGGGATTCAACATGCGTTGTCTGCATTAAGGTCTATTTCACTATCACTTATACCGGTCACTTAACATGTCTGCACTGCGCGGTGCTGGTAGATAAGAATCGACCTTTAACCGGCATCGATAGGGTGATATAGTAAAAATATAATATTATTAATTGGTATGTCGGTTGAGGGAGACTTACTTCGACCACGTTGTGTCTTAAAACTGTAGGCGTTTGTTCTGGTAGGAGTGGTCTCCAAATCGGGGATGGGCATGTGCTGCAGGTCTGTGAAGTGGCGGAACTGTCTCTTATAGTAGTGGAGTTGAAGATAAGGCTGAAATAACAAATCAAACAATTAAATTAATCCAGCTTAGGCCAGGTTGATTCATTCTAAAATCGTGAGATTACAATTACAATTGCTAGTCATACTAAAAATGTTATCGTATTATGTTCTCATATACGTACAAACAAATACCTAAAGCACATACTGCAAAAAATTTAAAAACAGATTTTTTCAATAATTTTTTTTTTATGGGAATACCGCACAAGAGTCCCAACTGCTCCCAACCGTCGGCAGCCAGTGAGATTATGACATCAGCAATTGGAGGTTGTTAGGCTGAAGGTAGTGGGCAGGAGAGGATATGGGGAAGAGGAAGGTGGGGAAGGACCTGGCTATTCAGATCTGATCACCAAAGATGGCTAAAGCCATTTCAATTCTGAATAGTGGTCTTTTACCAGGGCAATACTGAAAGTATTTACCACTCTGTAATGTGCCATAAATTGAGTTCTAAATGACGTTCCACATATCTGCTAAAAATGTTTAATGGATATCAGCTGACTAAAGATATGAGTAAGTGTGTATTTTGTTTTTATTTGTGTGCTACCTTATTTTTCTTTTTCAAAATTACAAAAAAAATATACATATTGTTTTTCACTCCATCATTCCACTTTTCTAACTCTTTTCCTAATAGGAAATCCATTGCTTTCCTACCTTATATATTCTACGCAACAAAAATGTGCCACACACACACAGTATCCCTCAAGTTGCTTATTTCTAATGAGAATTATGAATAATTTCAGAGTGGAAGATACTCTCAGTATCGCCCTGGTGAAAGACCACCATTCAGAATTTAAACGTTGCTTGAAATGGCTTTTAGCTGTGTTTGGTGACCAGATCTGAATAGCCAGGTATTTCCCCTTTTCCCCACTTTCCTCTCCCCCTTCTCCTTCCCCTCCAGCCTCACAACATTCCCCAATTGGGAATGCCATAGTCTCACTGGCTCCAGACGGTTGGGAGAAGTTTGGGACTCTTCTGCGGTATTCATATAAAAAAATATTAATAAGGTAACCCAACTGACCGTCAAAACACGGGCATATGCCTAGTCTGGTGGTCGATTAAAAAACATGGAATTTGTAACATTATAAAGAATAAAGAAAAATTTTAAATAAAAAAACTACATGCATCCAATCTCGAGAGCACATTAATATAAATTTATATCCCTTAAGACCGAGCTGCACTTGTAACCTTCGAAGCTGCAAGGTGAAGAATGCCCTGATGTTAACCAGCCTCCGATAGGAGACGGCAATAGAAGAAGCATACCCTACCACAGAGTGCGACCAATCCACAAGCGCCTGCCTGATATGATGCGCCACATTCAGCAGCGCCAGCAGCTTGGGTACTGCGCCCTCCAGGCCCCTGCCCCCCTCCCCTCCCCCCGTGCTGCCACGGTGCAGCTCCTCACCTATAAGCTGCGTCAGACGCACTCGAAGCTCTTCGCACAGCTCGGTCTGGAGCTCAAGGAACTGTAATCTGAAAGGAAAGTCATAATGAGTCATAGTTGAGGTGTTTCTAACTCCCTCACATTTCATTGGCGACCAAATCAATCATCTTTTTTGAAACAGTGCATAAAATTCAAGAAAATATCATAAAAATAAAATGTGTAAACAAAAAAATCCCTCAATCGCAAAGCCTCTGTGTGCGTGTTATAATAGTTTACTATCACATCTCTATGGTTTATGTGAAAGTTTTCATTTTAAACAAAAATTAAGGTATTCGTTTTATTAAAGGAATAAGTGCTAGTGAAAATAAGAAAGATAAAATATAACCTAAAGTGATAATAGGAAACAAACAAAAAAATTACATAAATTATGACAGTAAACAGAACTGTTATCACATACGAGGTTTGTTCAAAAGAAAAGGTGAATTTCGAATTTTTTCGAAAAGTATTTATTTATTCATCAATATCCATTTTCTCCCCTTCAAGGTAATCCCCCTCGGATATAATGCACTTATGCCAGCGCTTCTTACAATCCTCGAAGCACTTCTGGAATGCGCTTTTCGGTATGGCCATCAGCTCGTTCTTCGATTCTGACTTTATCTCATCAATTGTGGCAAAACGCTTTCCTTTCATTGGTCTCTTCAGTTTCGGGAATAGAAAAAAGTCGCAGGGAGCCAAATCTGGTGAATACGGTGGTTGAGGCATGATTACGGTGTTGTTTTTTGGCCAAATAATCACGAACAAACATTGATGTGTGAGCTGGTGCATTATCGTGATGCAAAATGATTTGTTTTTCCACAATTCCGATCGTTTGAGCCGTATTGCTTCACGCAAACGTTGCATAACTTCCTTGTAGTATTCCTTATTAACTGTACGACCTGTTGGCAAGAACTCATGATGCACCACACCATTGTAATTGAAGAAAACAGTGAGCAAAACCTTCACATTTGGTCGAACTTGCCATGCTTTTTTCGGTCTTGGCTCTTCTGGCCGCTCCCATTGGGATGATTGGGCCTTGGTTTCGACGTCATAACCATATACCCACGTTTTATCACCAGTTATGACCCGTTTGAGCACTGGATCGTCGTTGACGTCATTCAACAACTCCTGAGCGATACTAATGCGACGTTGCTTTTGCTCAAAATTTAGCAATTTCGGAACAAACTTCGCTGCCACACGTTTCATGCCCAAAACATCCGAGAAAATTGCATGGCATGAGCCGATTGATATGCCAACATCCTCTGAAACTTCCCTAATAGTGATTCGACGATTTTCCAAAACCATTTTCTTCACTGTTTCGATGTTTTCTTCGTTTGTTGACGTGGTTGCAACTCCAGGACGCTCATCGTCATTAACATCTTCTCGGCCTTCTGTAAAGCGCTTGTACCACTTATGAACACTTTTTTGAGACAAAGTAGACTCGCCAAATGCCACAGTCAACATTTTAAGAGCGTTGGAGCACTTTATTCCATTTTTAACGCAAAATTTAATACATATTCTTTGATCCATTTTTTTCAAAAGTAATAAATCGAAGAACACACAAAAACGTGACTAACCTTTCCAGTTGTCAAAAACAAACCACTAATCCAAAATGGCTGATAATGCTAACATATGATAAACATATGTGTAGCAACATAACAAACAAAAAAATTCGATAATCGAATGTACACAGCCTGCGAAAATTCAAAATTCACCTTTTCTTTTGAACAAACCTCGTATATACTTTAATTTGTTATTGGGTCACGTACACGTACACGTATACGTATATAAGTATAATAAAGTTTTGATAGGAGCTTTAAAATTACACATAAGTATGATACTAATGTTTTGAAAGCAAGTTTAAAAAAATGTGTATGTATTGTGTTATTGGTGTAATAAAAAATTGGAACATAAAATAAGGCATGGAACAGTATAATACATTGTTGGCACCAGCAACAGGTGAAAAATTTAGTTGAATTTTAAAAGTCAATCAGCGTCATTTTTTATGTTTTACATTTAAACGGTTCCCGATACATGCTGATACTTGAACCATTTGGATGTTTGATCAAATTATGATCAGCCGTCAAACAACAACATGACCCAATAACAAATTAAAGTATATACATATCTTCAGTTGTGAGACCTGCTTGTATACTGATTATAATATTATATAATATATTTGAAATCCTAAGTATAATTTTATAAAACAGAGATCTGTTTATTTGTCTGAAGCAGCAAAAGTCTTTCCCTGCCTGAAATTTTTAGATTAGTGTTCTATTATGAGATATGTACCTGTGAAATATCAATTTAATTGTCAAAAAATAAGATGCAAAATTGTTTACTCAAAAATTTTTTCGAAATGTTATACATATAAGAAAAAAGATTTACATATGCATGTACTTTACTGACAGACCAAATCAATTGCCGGAAAAGGCTGGGTAATAAAGCCAAAATTTCATAAATGGAATGACATTAGTTTTTTTACCCATGTCAGAAAGCAGAATAACAGAAGAGAATGTATGAAATGATGTATGAAACTGACTAAAGCAAGAAATTAATGCCAAGATCTAGTTGTTTGGAGGTCCATCCTCTCTGCCTACCTCTGCGGAGAAACGGCGTGATGGTAAGTTAGTTAGTTAGTTACCTATGTCCGGGTTGCGGCAACACCGAATATCTGTCGTGGACAGTGTGCAGAAGGGAGATGAGCCAGTCCGCTCCCTGAGGAATTCCCTCAGGCTCGGAGTCTGAGCCATCATGAGAGCCCAGGACTTGCAGCCAATCATCACCACTTAGCATCTCGTCTATCTTCTGGATAGCAACTGGAATGAGGATTTTCTGATGTGTTTTTGCAGGGAAATGGATTTTTAAGAATTATTTTAAACACAGTGGAGTTGAAATATTTAGTGATGTTTGGGAATAAAACGATGAGTGCAAAACAGTATGTTAGATCTTTTGACATGTTGTGTCCAAACTAACCGTTACGTTTGTTCACATATCATCACATGATCATGGTGTTTAAGGTGTTTTCAAATTATGTAAATACAAATGTCAGGATTTTATCAAACAAAAATAAATAGTCAATAAATCAGTATTGAGTGTATTTTTACACTTTAAAGGAAATAACCAAAAATTCAGTTATCAGGTTATTCCCAAACGCCACCAATTATATGGTGTAATACTCCTGGTGCCTTCATGTTCACCTTGCCGGCTGCAGCCCGTAACAACTCACTAGTACCAATCATATAAGTTTCGAAATCACGAGGTATCATCCTCTACTATGCCATCAATCCTGGATTTTCAGCTGGGCAATCTTATATTTGCCACTCCTCAGATGTGACCGAGATATTGGAATTTCTTTCATTCAATTCACAACGACTATTCAATGTAGAACCTCTGTATTAGTCACCCTTCCTGTCTGTCCAGAATAATTTGAGGATACACCATATATTCACATTTAAAAAGCTTCAATATTCTACCTAACACCGTAACCTAAAAAGTCAAATTATGTTAGTTACATTTCTTTTCCACGGCCAGCCATCTCTGCAGATATCGTGCATCTGTCAGCACAGACGTGACCCGGGGGCACGTGTGTTTCTCTAGTGGGGGCAGCTCCCCCACCAGCGAACGCAGCTCACGCTCAAACCCGAGGCACTCGTCTACCGCGTGCGAGAACAGCACATCATCCGACACGATTGTGGCAAACAACACGTGTAGGCGATCTACGGTGAGGCGCAGCAGGCCACAGGTGAACTCGTGCTGGGACAGAAAAAGTGGAAGAAAATTTAAGTATGCAAAATCCAAGCGCTGGAAGGGATGGGAAAGGCAACCAGAATGAGACGATCTAAAGTGCTTGTAGCTAGTCTAATCACCAAGCAAGACAGGAAATTCCTCAACATAGATATAAACTTATTGAGGGAGATTGGAGGACCATTGACAGGACAATACCATTTCAGGCAGAGGGAGATCACTAATGGGTTGGAGCAGTGACGTGCAGTCCATAAAGGCTGAAAAGCTGTGCCTAGCCCAGGAAAAACAACGAACCATAAAGAGAAATGAAAAGATAATAGAAGAAAAAAAACAACAAATTTTTAAGAAATATATCAGTTAGATTTAGTAATTCTCAAAGTTATATTTTTTAAACCAGTGGGTCAAAATTAAAGTGGTGGAGGGGTGCGTGACGTCATACAAGCGTCCCATAGAATTTTTTATTCACTTTTAAATAGCGATTTATAAAATCTGTGTATATATTCAGAATCGACTTTTGTTGATCTAGTTTTTAAGCCATAATATTTTTAACACGTGGATCAACGAGTCCCGGAACTAACTAAGAAAAACACATTTTTTTGACAAAACTCGACTTTATTCATCAACATAGTCTCCTTCAAGAGCAACACAATCACTCCAGCGCTTCTCTAACTTTTCAATACCTTTCTTGTAAAACGATTTATCCTTGGCCTCGAAATAAGCATTCGTTTCGGCGATGACTTCCTCGTTGGAGCAGAATCTCTTTCCTTGGAGCATTTTTTTGAGGTCTGCAAACAGGTAGTAGTCGCTAGGGGCCAGATTCGGTGAATATGGTGGGTGTGGAAGCAATTCGAAGCCCAATTCATGCAATTTCGCCATAGCAGAGAGCGACTAGTGACACGGCGCATTGTTTTGGTGAAAGAGCACTTTTTTCTTCTTCATTTGGAGCCATTTCTCACCGATTTCATTCTTCAAACGCATCAATTGGCCAATGTAACGTTCACTATTGATCGTCTTACCTTTTTCAAGGTAGTCGATGAACAAAACTCCATGAGCACCCCAAAATACTGAGGCCATAACCTTACCGGCCCACATTTGCGTTTTTGGCCGCTTTAGACGCTTCTCACTGACTGCAGTCCACTCGGCTGACGATCGCTTTGACTCTGGAGTGTAGTGATGGATCCAGGTTTCGTCCATTGTCACATACCGACGCAAAAAATCCGGTTTATTTCGGCGAAACAGCTCCAAACAGCACTCAGAATCAATGACACGTTGTCGTTTTTGATCCATGGTGAGCAAACGCGGCACCCACTTTGACAACAGCTTCCTCATAGACAAATGTTCATGCAAAATAGCGTACACACTGCCGTATGATATTTTTAAGGTGTCAGCTATCTTACGCAATTTTAATTTACGGTTTTCAAAAATGATTTGGTGGACTTTTTTGATGGTTTCCGGTGTAACAATCTCATTTGGCCGGCCGGAGCGTTCAGCATCTTCAGTGTCTGTACGACCACGTTTAAACTCAGCATACCACCGACAGATGGTTGTTTTTGATGGAGCAGAGTCCACATAGCACTTTTCAAGCCATTGCTGAGCTTGCACTGTGTTTTTTTTTCATCGAAAAGCAATGATAAATCAACACACAAAATTGTTTTGAATCCATTGTTTTAAGAATATCAAGACTAGCGTCACTTAAATCACTGTAACTCGTGGACCAAACATCAGAATGTCATGAAATTTTGACAGGTATCTTTTGAAGGTTGGTACTCATAAAAAATCATACAGAACTTTTGTTGGCAGTGCCATCTATGTGTCAGTCCCGGGACTTATTGATCCACGTGTTAACTGGAGGTTCTTATTTATACCCGAACTTGAAAATCTACATACAGCCTATCTTTGGTCATAAAGCAACGCATGCCACTACGTTGGAGTGATCAAATCACAGGCATCCGGAATGTCGGTGTCCATAACTCTTCATGCAGCGCAGGACCGCGAGGAGAGGAGGAGCCTTGGTCACCAGGGAAATTGAACTGAGGGTTACGATCCTCAACAATAAGGAAATGATTAAAGAAGAAGCCACTTCAGAAGACACATTCAGCTGTTGGGAGTGAAAAGCACCGATAGCTTGTCAGCTATTTATGAAAATATAAAATCCCTATAGATCTACCACTGGAGTAACTACTAGTAGCCTGGCCTTTTATACAGGAGCATTGCTTTGCACTTAGAATTAATCTACTCATTTTAATAGTATTCATTTATATTTTCATTAACAAACATTTAGAATACCTGGACATCGATATCCATGTCCAGTCCGTCCACAACAGGTTGGAGATGTTTGTCCACGAAGGGCAGGTGGTCCCGGAGCCAGGACAGGATCTGCGTCATGAACCACTCCGGCCTGTCGAGGCGGTTGGTTTTGCGGCTGCCGGAAAAGTGGAAGGTGAAGCGCTTCTTCAGAGATCGAAGCATTATTCTAACGGGCAAGCTTGGGTCTTGTTCTGTAAGAGAAAATAATTCACGTTTTATTAATGATTCTTGGGAAGCGACTCTTTATATTAAGTCCTCAATTGTATCATAATTATTACAAGAAATGTACAAAGGCATGAGCAACAGCTCATGATGAAAATAATGTTGTGAGCTGAAAATGGAAACAAAAAAATAAAATTTCCAGAGAAACGCTGTGCAAATTATATGATGTGAGAGCTCACCATTCGAGAGATTTTACTGCTTGAGAAATCAGATATCGTCGGGCCAATTTCAGAACCCGCATACATAGTTGATATTGATCCCCCTTACTGATAAACGCGGTGTAAATATTATGCGGCGTGTAAGGTGAGAATAGTGAAAACTTAAATTAAGCACCTTTGAGGTGATTTTCTCACGAAAACGATGCTATAAAAATAATCCATTTATTATTATTATTATTATTATTACCACGGCTGTAGGTATGGTTAAAACAGCCTTAAACTGAGCCTTTACTATAGCACGCTGAACCGGCGCATAAGAATCGAATAAGTAAGATGAATAATAGATAGATTTATATTTATTTTTGTATATTGTATATATGTATAACAAAAAAATCCCACATAGGCAAGGTCAGTCGTGGGTATAACTGTGTTAGTTAGTGGCAGTAGAAAATTAGTTTTTTTTGCAATTAGTACTATTTTAATAGTTTTTTATATGTATTTACTCATATAAGCGAGTTTTTACTTAAATTTAATGACTATAAAATACTTACTAATAATATTGTAATAGAAAATGAGATAAAATAAAATATAAAAAAAATTGCTTTTTTATTTTAATAATTTTTGTTGTTGTGAGAAAAACCATATGAAGATAAGTTAAATAAAAAATGAATTAAATAAGAAAAATAAAATAAGAAAAATAAAATAAAATAGGGGAAACATACTACTATAGCAAGAAAAGGTTGATGTCTTTTGTTGTTGTCCAGGTTTTACAAAATTTTTATGTGTGTTTATTTAAACAAATCGTATTTACGATGCGTTTGAACACTTTCGATTATTTGATGAGATAAATTATTTACAGTTGAATCTCCAATCCAGGTTACACAAGAACTGGAGCCAAATCTGTGCATCTATGACCGAATGTTCGTCAGTGAAATCCATTTTCACAAGGAAATTATCGTAGATCATATTTACTGGAGTGGTATATCGTTGGAGTCGTTTATCCGGATTACCGGGGAGTCTTCATTTTTTCTAAGTAGCACATGCCGGTCCTTCGTCCAAATGTATTTGTATCCGAGTGATTTCGTGGACTTAGCCAACCAGAGGAGCTGCTTGTTAATTGGTGTCAGTTTTTCATTTATAAAATTTTTATTTGTAGATTCTGAATAGTTCATCATCTTGGGGCTGAAGATCTTTTTTTTGTTGAATGACTCTGTCCTTTGTTTCTTTTGAGTTCAGTTGGATGCTTAAAATTTGTTTAACAGGATTATTGTAATATTGACTATTGCATTGTTCGTTACAAGATCGATACAGTTTAACGTCTTCATAAGTTCAATAGGAGTTTGCAGATCATCGTTTTTTTGCAGAGTAATTCCTTGAACTTCTATTGTAGTCTCTAGCGAATTCTGTTGAATTTGATTTACAGATAGTTTAACGGGGAGAGGGACGTCGGAGAGTTATTATTTATTAATTCAAAATAATGATAGTATTATTACGCAATACGATAAACATAATGTTTTTAAATAGAAATATATTAATTAAATATTTTATAAATTTACATAGGCTTCATTTATCAAAATCTAATCAGAAATATTACTTTTTTCTGACCGTCCCATTGTATGTTTTACAAAATATTTTTTGGTGGAGATAGATTTTTAAAGTGGAGAAGAGCATGTTTAATCATTTATCGTTGCGTTTTTGTAAATAAACGTAACCAAAGATTTGTAATCCGCATTACAAAAAAAAAAACATTGTTTGCGAATTACAAATCTTTACAAATAAACATTTTTCTATTTAAAAACATTATGTTTATCGTATAGCATAATAATACTATCATTATTTTGAATTAATAAATAATAACTCTCCGACGTCCCTCTCCCCCTTAAGAATTTTTATTTCCTTTTGAAGTTCTTCCATTTAGGCACCGTTTTTTTTTGATGATTTTGTTTTTTTAATCTCGTTTTCAAACTCATCTATTTTGTTTGAACAGAATTCTACACTTTTAACTAGATCTTGTATTTCTCTTTTAATCTCCATAAATATCTTATTAACGTCATTTTTTAGGAATTTTGTTAGTTGCATGTCTATTTGCACCCCCATCGATTGCAATAATTGTTCTTTGAAAATATCAAATTTTTAATCCATAATTGTTTCAGTTTTCGGCGGCATTATATTATTATTTTTTAATGATTTAATTGTTTAATTATTTGTATTATTTATTTATGTACTGGGTGACATCTATCAACAAGATCTTATCTCTAGATGGCAGTGCTCAGTAGGCGATTGCTAAAAGTTCTTGTGTTGATCGATGATTGTGTAGATGCGGTATTTATATACGCTAGACGATTTTATTTTTATGTTTTATTAATATTGTTATTATTTTTCAAATCTTTGTTGAACTAGTCAGGCAATCATAAAGAGATAACGATGTTTAAATATCACTCGATTGCTTTTGACATCACTTTTAACACTTTACACTTTGCGCTTTTACTTTAAAGCAGAGATGGTATTGAGAATGTCTTGTCCAGTAGAAAAATGTTGTTTATTTTGTAATTGAGAATGTAAAACAGTTAATAACATGAGATCCACTTGAGAACTATCTTAGGATTTATCCACACTGAGGTTTACTGTTGTTTGTCACTTATAAAATGATAAAATTTCAAAAAAAAATCGGAGGTAATTTTGATATTTGTTCACTGCACTGCGAGTAGGTAAAATAAGTAGTAGGTAGAAAAAACTAGCTGATTGTACCCAGCCTTGCTCGAGATTTTTTTTTTTTTTGGAATAATACTTTCATTACAAACATTTATTTTTTTTCAAATATATCTAAATAAAAAAAGCTCTTAAGTACTACCTGTGTTTTCCATTTTGAAAATATTCTACCCAAACAAACCTTCTTTTGAATATGTAATCTGTGGCTAACCAGAGTGGTACATATATATAGGTTTACCTCAATAAAACATGGCGGGTTCAATGTTTTTCATACTAATTTTAAAACGTTATAGCAACAGTTATTGGAATTCATTCAAACTACTCTCTAAACCGTCCCGGCACTAATAAGAACAAACTGCTATTTTCAGCGAAACGAGTCGAGTAATTTTCGAGAAAATCGAAGACAGACAGACAAACATTCATTTTCATATATAGAGATTGTTTATAACATAAGGAACTCCAGTGAAAAATATTATGACTTTAAAAAAATATATTCGTATAGATCAGCAAAACGCCGATTCTGAATATACATATTACTTTTAGTATAAATAATTATACATAGATTTTATAAATCGTTATATAAGAGTGAATTAAAAACTGTACCATCAAAACACCATGTTCTGTTTGTACCACTGCTTCTGACGTGGCATGCGCAGTTTTAGAGCCCAACTATAACTAGATAAGAGTTGTACCCACTATTTATCCTGCTTATGGCTTATAGTTTCGCTGTTTACAAGAGCATTGGGAAAAACAAAAACATTTGTACAGCGTCCTAGAGGTGATTTTTGCCAAAATGGTGCTATACAAAGCATCAAAACATTATTATTATTATCACATACCAAATCAGTATTCAATAGATATAAATACCAAAATATCATTTAATATCTCGGAACGGTCAGAATGCTAATATCTGTGGACCCGGTATCGATATATCCGATATGCGGCGGTATCATAATACGTATATCTGTTACCAACATATTAGGTCATGGCCCAATCTTCCAATTTAGGTGTTAAAAAAGTCGGATCAAATGTGAAGTATGGGCGCTTGAGGGGATTTTTTTCGTAGCACTGACTTTCTTGGAACGCTGATAAATTGTAAACATCAGTTCCGGATATGAATATATTTTTATACTTTGGTACAATGTCCCTACAATAGAGACGAGACGCTGATATTCTACAATCTTTCCTTCAATTAAAAGCAGTTAAATTTGAGTATAAAAGATCTCGAAGTTCTGTATGGAATGCATACAATATCGATTACTGCCTATTGAACCGCCAATCTGACTACTTGTGTGACGTCACACCCAACAAGTCATAGATTTCGTGCGTTTTGGTGGGATTTAAAAAATTGAAACTTTAACAATTATTTTAACTATGAAAACGAACTTTAAAAAAAAAAATTTAAAAAAACTGGAAATTAAGTTAGAACGTCAACATTAATTAAAAAAAAATGGACTGGAGTTCCTTATTGTGAGATATAGAATTATTTTGAAATTTACCATTAACCTCCTGAATGGCATTTCCGGAAGCACCAACGGATGGAGGCATCTGTATTTGAAGTAGGAACCGGGATATTTGGTTGAATTTGACCAAAACATCTGGTGTAACAGGATGACGTAGAGATATGGTGGCTGAAGTAAAAGGCCACTGTAGCTGCTTCAGACAGTCCTCAAATTCTCTGCAAGGAATACCAAAATAAATTAAAACAATGTATCATGGATTCAAAGTATGCCAAATTTATTCAGCTCATCCTAGTACTGGGTTGATCGTGATCAACCCAATCATTTTGACCTAATCACAAACCATCAATGATCGATCGGGTAATTTTTTTCAAAAAAGACTCAATCATTTATTCGATGAGCTGACAGCTCAGTCAGCACCTGTGATGAACATGACGAGCAACCATAGATGTCTCAAATGTAGTGCGAAATAGAGATGGTTGATATCTGAAATAGGCTGGCATTGTGGTTCCAGTTACTGGAGCCGATATGGAACCTCTTCTTTTCCAGTTACCTCTATTTCTCTGATTGCACCCGATCTACACAATTTATACATCTATGGTCTACGTCAACACGGTGAACGGTACACTACACGGCGCATCAATCTATCTGTGGCATTTTTTCGATGTTCTATCGACCCAGGACCAGCTCATCCTCTTTAAAAATATTTTTTTCTACAGCAACACAGATGATATTTTTATTTGTGACTTACTTTGAAAACTTGTCTTTTAGAATGTTGTACCAATAGTGAGTAGTATCCGAGATAAACACTCCGCGATGACCAGTACTGTAAAGGCTTTGCAGCTCATAGAGGCGTTGGAGGTACAGAACACTCTGTTCTGAGTCCATGCAGTGCTTCAAATCAGCACTGAAAAAATAACAGACCATTCAAATAAAAATTGTTCATATTGTGGAAAATTTGTACCCACTAAGCTACTGCAAGTGAGGTTACTATCTGATCGGATAAATCCAGTCTTGATTGGATTTTAAGAGCTTAGACCGGACTCCGCCTGGATTTCATTAAAAACTGGATTTTTGTCACGCCACACAATAAAGTAATATAATTTTCGCAAAATCAATTTTCTTCAATGGCAGAACTCAATTTCCATAATTACTGAAGATTTGTCATATTTTTTTTTGTATTATGCCACACAACGCAAATGTGGAAAGGATTTTTTCACTTATGACATCTCAGTGGACAAAGGAAAGAAACAGATTGTCAGTTAAGTCAATAAGAGCAATTTTATTAACACAATACAATTTCAAACGCATAAACATGTGAAGAATTTTACACCGAAATTTTCAGAAAAAACAAACTTTCTGAAAGCAGTTGCGAGTGGCCAAAAACGTAAGTGTTAATTTAATTTAATTGAAGCTATTAAAATTACTTTCGACAAAAGTCGGATTTAAAAAAAAAATCAGGACTTACCACCTGCAACTGGCTTTCCTATTTTAGCCCCTGGTAACCCTAACTGCAAGTAGTTTGTCAACAGAAGCTTAGTTCAACAATAATATATAATGCAAGAATAAATAATCCCAAATAAGCCAGCCGCCTACCCAGAGCTAGTGGGACTATGAACAGGACAATAGATATATTATTTCATATTTAATAACAATTATTTAAAACCTTGTCATTTCAATTTTCCCTCCATTTTACATCTGTCAAACAGCTCATTTGTTTCGTTTTTGCATTAATTAATTCATAAATGGAACATTCTTCAAATTACATGTTATAAAATCTAGGTAGGTACATAACAAGAATTTCATTTACATTACAATGTTGTTAGTAATTATATTTAGGTACATGAGCTAGAGAAAGTTGAACGCATAATGTATGTAATGGTTTTCATTCCCAGTTTAAATCAGTTTTAAAAAATACGGAGATAGTAGGTACCTACTTCTGAATGGTACAATACGATTTATTTGTTTTTATAGACACATTAAATAAAAAAAATACTCTTTAATCTACAACTCACCTAACTATATCAACACTTTGTAACGTCTCCAAATATTCCTTAGTAGCCTCTAGACGTTGTATATCATTAACCAGATGACCAAGTTTCTCCGTTGTGGGTGCCATTTGTTTAATAAATTCTTCATTGCTCTCACAAGCAATGGTTGCTTTATCTTTGAAACTCTTAATTTTCCCAGACGCTGTTTCAGCTCTGGCTATTGCGGCAGAAACCTTTGAAGGCACTTCGCAATTTGCCAAAGAAAGCTTAAATCAAATCAGAATGAATGACATAATCTTTTAACATAAATAAACATATCAACACAACACCTTTCAAGAACATTTTTACTCACAGATTTTTCCAATTCATATTTTTTGGCCAACAACTGCGATCTTATTTCATAAACTTTATCGAAATCCTTAAGATCTGTACCAAGATTCAAATTCAATTCGTAAATTACATTTTTCTTTCGTTCTTCATTGATTTGATTCATTTTCACGATATGGTTGTGCAAATGTCATAAAAGTAGAACTGTCTTCATTTGGTCATTTCACAAACTAATAACTTTAAGATTCCGAATCAAGTTTCAATTAATTAAAACTATTATTATGTCAAATATTACAGAATAAAATAAATCTAACTCGGTCAACTATAACCTATTTTACATTATTTGACATAAAGCTGACACACAAGTGACAGCAAACACAATGTGCTGCCATTATAAAAAAAATCTTTTTGCACGCATGTGAACAAAACCGCAATAAACATTTTTCTTGCCAGATGTAAACACATTTAGCGGGGTTATTTTAAGCTTACGTAAAAAAAAACTGAATAATGATTTTTTTTTATTATTTACCGTAATTAATTATACAAGATTTAGTTCACTGAGTGAAGGGATTTTGCAGTTCATAGTTTGTTGCATATGTACTAAATAAGGCTTTATTTCAAGGAATAAACTTGATATAGCCTTTTGCAATCACCTAAAATAAATGACCGAATTCACCGAAATATTTAGATTTAAAATGTGCATTTTAAATAATAGGAATTCCCAGATTAGACCGGCCATAAAATAAATTTAGTACAAAGGCTAGCCGAGCCTATTGTTAGAAAATTCGTAACTAAAATAATATAATCTTAACTGCTATTTTGGGAAATTCCGCAATTCCTTTGTGATTTTATGGGACGACAATAAACACCTCAAAGGAATTGAGCCGAACGACGGAACAAAGGCCGCTGAACAATGCGGATTAAAAGATAATACCTACAGGTAGACAGGTAGACAGAAGGACAGTGGGCTCTAGGAGACAGTCGATTGCCAGAGTCCGCCCAGGACGGAGAGTCGAGTGAAAGCTTCCACCGAGGAAGCACGAGTGAGGTGCAGTCTTCCACCGAGGAAGCACGAGTCCAAGAGTCCGCCCAGGACGGAGAGTCGGTTGCAGTAGTCCGCCCAGGACACACAGCCAAGTGAAACCTTCCGCCCAGGAAGGTTCCTATTCTCGCTCCTTGGAGAGGCCGCCCAGGTCCTCTACGCTCTACGAATTCTACGCTTCCATCCCAGAAGGAAGTAACTCATCTTCGCCCTTCGGAGATCAACATCGGAGACCGCCCAGGCCTCTGATTATCGCCGCGTTGCACCTACTCCCGATCCGGAGGTACACGAATACGTAGTGCGAACGCGAGGACTCTACATACAACGCAGCCACTGGACCCTGGACATCCATCACCAAAAAGGGAAGTGCCTGACTCTAATCATAATTCCTCCCACAATGTTAGCCAGTGAACCTCTAATTTTAACTACAAAGACTTTAACAGTAGAATTAAGTAATTACTTAAGTCAGTGAACCTCTAATTTTAAGTACAAAGACTTTAACAGTAGAATTACGTAATTGCGTATCTAGTTTTATTAAATTTATTATGTCTAATTAAGTTTTACTCTAGTTTTAAGACTAACCCCACGACTATCAAAATAAATTACTTGTAACTACCTAAGATCGCTTTTCTATTCCTCCCTTTTTGCGTTATTCCTAGAATAATACCAACTGCCCGACGCACCGTCATATCAAACTGTAATATTGTAATTATGTGAATGTGTGTATTTAGCAGCATACGTTTTGTTATTATTATTGCTATTACGATTTTTTAAATACCTACGTCATAGTAATTTGATAGTCGAAAATCGAAAATAAAGCTCTGTTTTTAATGGCGGAAAGGAGTATATTATATGCTAGAGATCGAAATACATTACTTATTATTTGAGTTGACAAGGTCGCTAGCGTAGATTTTATAGGTACAAAAAAATGATTTCGAAAAACGGTTCATCACACTTAAAAAGTTGAGCGTTCCAAGCTTTATCTGCCTTTTATATTTTTCCAAACCGCTTTTTATTTACAAAAAAAAAATGTGAACTTGAGTTAGTACTTTTATTCAGGTCCATTAATTTACATCTACCGGCAACGCGCAGTTCAGACACCTAAAGTGGCAGATATGGGACAGAATAGAGTATTCACATTACATCATGCGTTAATGTCTTCATAGATAATAAAAACAACTATTTTTGTCGTGCCTGCCAATTTACGTGTCTGCACTGCGCGGTAACGGTAGATGTTAATTGAACTTTACATGTACAATTTCACAATATACAAATGTATTAAATTAAATTAATAGCTGATCGGAGAATTGATTGCAAATGGCAATAAGCGGACAGTAAACCATTTTCCTCAAGTAATTACCTACAAACAAAACGGTGTATTTTGAAAAAAAAAAATGCGTTCGACATAAAAAGGTAAACTTCGTAATAAAACGTATATATTATATAGATACATATTTCCAAATCATTTGGTAGAACTCGATATGTGTAGCCTGTTTCACACCTTTTGGTGCATAAAAATAATGTTTGGTGTTAGAAAAGAAAAGGTTTGGTTTGGAAGTGAGATTTCAAACGAAAAATTGACGTGGACCAGATTATTATGGCTCTGAATTTTCAAAAATCAGAGTAAAAGCCTTAATAAAATAATGTATTTCTTTATTATTTTAGACTATTCAGATTTGACACGAGAATAGAAATATTTTGATTTCCCGCCATTATTGGTGGGCTGTCAACTATTGAGTAAGTAGGTACGCGCTTTTATATTATTACACAGTCTACATTTAAATAGAACGCCCCCCAGACATGATTGTTTTTCAAGGATAACAGATAACAATGAATGGCTTTATGCTTACCAGCGAGCTACCGAAATACCTACCTAGCTACTAGATCCTATAGTAGCTACCTAATACCTACTTGACGTGTGAGAATGGTACAAGGTGTTAGTTAATAAAGGTGGCCGAACTATTATTGTCAAATATTAGTTCCGCGCTGAATAATTATTAGTTTTTATCTCAATGTCATGTTCCGATGTTAGACAGGGGTGGATTATTATCATCAATTAGGTAATTAATAATTGATCGAGCAATCTATGAAAGACAATGGCGGCCATCTTAGTTGTTGGAGTATGTGGTGGACAGTGGCGTGCGTTGCTCTATAACCCAAAGATGAGCTGTGAAGTTAAAGTTTTTTTTTTAATTAATTTAAGACATTTTATAAAATATAAAGCAAAAAGTCCCGAAAAACTACTTTTTAGTGGTTTGTCTAATGGGAGCTTGTTTTCAAAACCTTATACTAAATTTACAGTTAAGGTTAAATTACAAAATACATAAATTTATATAAAATAAAAACATGTGTTGCAAACTTAAAACATACATATTTCGGAAGAATCTTACTCAAAAAGATATCTACAAAAATATAAAATTAAAAAATAAAATAATATTAAAAAAAACACAAATGAAAACCATAAATCGTACATAAAATAATATCTCCTAATTATCTCATACAAATAGTTTCTTTCAGGTAGCCAAGTTTTCAATATATTTATTAACTGTTTAGTTATAATACTTTTTTTTATATTTCAGTATTTATTTTGTTAAACAGCTATGAATCACGTAATCTTAAGTTCTTTGTCCACATTTGTTTGTATTCTTAGGAACCATAAATCCTTCATTAACATTGAAACGAGTATTGTAAGTGTGCTCTAGTCTATTTGTATAATACATTACATATGAATTGCGCAATGAATATTTGAAAATTGTTCTTTTGTTATCATCTTCCACTTATTGTAATGGCCAACTAAATAAACGCGCGTATCGAATTCATGGAAAAAATACGTTTTGATCAGAAAATAGTCGCCGTTTTAAATTTGTCTGTAACTTCTCCTTGTGGTTTGTTTTTTCTTGAAGTAGGCTCAGATTTTCAGCCTTTATGGACTGCACACCACTGGTGGTGCAGTAAATATTTAGGGATCCGATTCCCGCCGCAGCGCTAAAATATATTGGGTTGATTTATTTAATTGTCTTATAAGTCTGGGTGCTGTGGTATATTGATTTATATTTAAATGTAAGGAATGTTACGAAGCTGAATGTTGTGAGGTAGGATGGGGGGGGGGGGTTGGGGAAGAGGAAAAGTGTAAAGTATTTAGATCTAGGCAAAAAACACGGTCAAAGTCTTTTCAAACAATGAGAAGATTATGTATGGTGTACTAGATTATTGGCATTAATTTTTTTTCTGTAATGTATTATAAGTTCTTATTTTTCCAGATTACAGATATGATTTGCTTTTACGCGTTATCTAAAGAATAATTAGATTATCCTAATCGTGCATACGATTATTGATAGAATATTCGTAAATCAATTTTCAAGAAAGAATTGTCGAATCACTAAATGGGATGAATAAATAATTCGTATGTAAGTAGAACCACATTTTTTCGTTTCTATGGCAATATCAAGCTGCTAAATGTCATTGAAATATTGTTAATCACATTTAAAAATATTCGCTTCAAATAATTCGTGTTTTACGTATTTTTATTTATATTTTAGATCTGTGAATTTTTTTAAAATTTAATAGCGGTTTTTTCGATACATGCATTTCAGAAATACAAAAAATTGCCATTTCTGTATGTAATAATAATTATCTTTCATATAGAGCGTTAAATAATAAAAATAAGTATAAACATTAAATTGTCTTATAATGTGATGAAGAATCATCTCCTTTCCGTTTAATGAAATTAAAAAACATGTACTTGGACCATTATGCCTTTTTAACTAACTAACTAACTAACCATCACGCCTCTTTTTCCGCATGGAAAGAGAGGACGGACCGCCAAACAACTCGATATTGGCAAACACTTCTCGCTTCACTCACATTCTCTGACTTCTGACATGGTCGGACTCAAGAATTTTTTTTGTTTTTAAAGAAAGACAAATATTCCCAGGCTACGAATAAGCTGACAATATCTAAAAATCTCCTACTACCATCACAGTGAGCGGAAGATGTTGCTTGTGTCGTGATGGAGGACTTAGCCAGCCGAAGAACTGAACTCACGACGCCTGGGTGAGACCCAGACGCCACACCAACTCAGCCACCGACCGGTCAAATTTGATTCACTTGATCATGCCATGTCTTCCTAGGGCATCCACGACTTCTTCTTCCATTCACATTCGCGTCAAATATTCTCCTTGCACCCCTTTCTCCGTTCATTCGCTCTACATGCCCAAACCATCTAAGCGTCCCTTTCTTAATCTCACTCAATACGCTTACATCAACTTTGCATTCTTTACGAATCTCAACATTTTTCACATGATTATATTATATAATTTTACCACACCTTTTTAAACTTACAATATTCTTCCTATGAGGCATCTTGATGTTGTCATTTAAAATGTTTAAACGATCGCAGTGCCCTCTTTCTTTATCTACTATAAAATGTCAGAATGTATGTATTTTTAAAAATATTAATAATTTGGGAAAGAGCAGAACAGAATCTAACAAGAATTTAATGTTTACTAAGAGATTCTATTTTCAAATAATGCACAAAGGCGCCCCTGCTCAATTTATCAACCCCCATATCCTATGCCCCGTGCCACGGCTCGCTTTGACTAGCAGCGGGCCTATTCACTCTCCGTGACCGTGCGCTATAATACACTCACTATACGGCTACAGGCTACAGGCTACAGGCTACAGGCTACAGGCTACAGGCTACAGGCTATACCTTCATTACATTACCAGCCAGCCAACTGAACCAACCACACGGATAGGTACCGACTTCCACGGGCAGCTGCTCTTATTATTATTACTGCGTTCCATCCTGACGGGCAATGGATGCCACCCTTTGCCCTCTGAATGCAGTTTAGATAATGTAATAAACGGTAAACGGTGCAATTATAGTCTTAGATATAGCAATTTGTTAAGCTTTTGAAATATATAATGCTCTTATTCATCTGCTTCGCCATATTATTATGCCATCTGGTTAATAATGGGGTTATTGGGGACCTTCTCACCCATCCGAAGAAGTTAGTTCCTTTTGTGTGGTTAGCCTGTATTCAATGTTACAATTTTAATAACCTGAAGAAAGAGTAGAGTGGTGGACGTGGTTGTCCACCCTCTCTTTTTTTATATGAATACCGCACAAGAGTCCCAACTGCTCTCAAAAGTCTGGGGCCAGTGAGACTATGGTATCCCCAATTGGGGAATGTTGTGAGGCTGAAGGTATTGGGGAGGGGAAGGAGAAGGGAAGAGGAAGGTGGGGAAATACCAGGCTAATCGGATCTGGTCACCAAACACGGCTAAAAGCCATTTCGAGTGACGTTTCAATTCTGAATGGTGGTCTTTCACCAGGTCGATACTGAGAGTGTCGTCCACTCTGTATTCTCTTGACTGAGTAGTCCTTGCGGAGGAGTCTCCGTGCAAACGGCGTTATGGTTAGTTAGTTAGCTATTTTGTCACGCATTTTTTTAAAACAATACTGTTTTACAATATTATCAATGACAAAATACACAAATATAAGTTTATATATATAGCAGTAGGTAATACGAAATACTTACTTGTTGGATGAAAGATTAGTAGTTTTTGCATAGGTGTTATGTAGGTACATATCTCATACGTCTATCTACCTTGAAGAGGTGCGGGCAGATACAAAACATAAGCATTGGGGTGATAAGAAATATACCTACCTACCACCTACCCGTAGTTAAAATATTATGTACAGCTTGATAATAAAATGTAGATATTTAATAAAGTGGATTTTTTTCTCATTATTCTGGCACTACCAATTATTCAATTTGTTTTTGAAATATGTTCTACACATTCAAATTTTTCACATTCGATTTTCAATTTCGTTTTAGAGACAATCAATTAACGTTTTTGTTTTAAATTTTTATTCTGTGAATTAGATTTTATTTATTTTGATTTAATAACATTCCAGAAATACGAAAAATCGCCTTTTCATGTAATTATCTTCCTTGCAAAGTATTAAATATAAAGTTGTCTAAGCAAATGATGTAGAATCATCTCAATTTTGAAAGTATCGCTAATTTCTGAAGATCGTTTGGTTAAAATAAAAACTATGCATTTGAACCATTGTGCTTTTTAAACTTACTTTTATGTTCCCATGAGTCATCTTGTTGTTGTCATTTATAACCTTTTAAACGATCACAGCGTCCTCAATGTTTGTCTACTTTTAAATGTCAAGCTGTAAATCACATAGAGGTAGGTACTTACGAGTACTTACCTAACATACCAAAAGAACTTAAACGTTTTTTCGTAAGTAAATACTTTATTGAGTATAAAAAAACGATAGGTAGGTAGGAACCTAACCTTGTTTTAGCACCACTATTTTTTTATTCAAATCTGAGTACTCGATCAGTTTTTATTTATGTACCTAATTGACGGAGCACGGATAAAATCGGATTGATTGTCTAATTGGCCATAATTATTACCTAAGCAATTTGCAATCATTTCCAACCGCCGAGGGTGATAAAATCGAACTAATCCTGAGATAGTCCATTACTGTTACGAAATTATATGAATGACCGATTTGACAGTGAATTCGAACATCTGTAAGTAAATGTAGGTAGGTAATAGTTACCCACCTAGGTACTATTCAATGCGTTGACCAAAAAAAAAACCTTTTTTAAAATTTTTATAGATACCTATGTATCAGTAGCGAGCATTGCTCTATGGCCAAAGGTAGGCTGTGTGTAGTCTTTATGTTCGGGTATGAATTATGCATGGAATATTTCTACATGGCAATTTTATTATCATTTTCCACAGCTTTTTGTGGCCAACTGCATAGTTCCTTACCGATCATGGAAAACTGCATTTTGACAAACTATCTATAAATTTATTTTTATAATTCGTTTTTCTTAGGGTAGGCACAGTTTTTCCGCCTTTTTATGGAGTAAATGTCACTGCTATGTACCTGCATGTAAATCTAGAGGTCAGAATAATTAGGGATGGACTGATTCGAAGCATTCTAATGATGCCAATATTTAACTAATAAAATTATGTTTTGAAATAAGTAGTAGTCTACTAGACTACTTGAGAAAGCTGCTAGTTTGATTCCTTGCGAAGCGCGAAAAAATGTGAAATTACCTTTCCCCCCTTCTGAATCGACGTTATCATCGAATCGGTGAGGGTAGGAGAGATGAGGCACAGACATGAACTAATATCAATTATTTATTTACAACTATCTGATGAAATAAAGTTATGAAGTTGTGAATTATTGCTTGTCGTTTGGGTGGCATAATTGATTTGACAGCGAAAGTAATGCCTTGTGACGACTATTACTATCTCTAAATAATGATACAAAGAAAAAAAAAATTAAAAATTGTATTTCCTTAAAATCTTTTTTTTTCAAAATGTATTTGAATAATAAAGTTCTTAATTAGGTACCGACTTGTGTTTTCCATTTCGAAAATATTCCAGACAAATAAACCTTCTTCTTTTGAATATGTAATCGGTGGCTAACCAGAGTGCTATATCTATGGGCTAACCTCAATACAACATGGCGAGATCAAGTTTTTCATACTAATTTTAAAACGTTATAACAACAGTTTTACATATTAGATTTCATTCAAACTACTCTCTAAACCTTCCCGGCACTAATAAGAATAAACTGTGATGTTAATCTATTTTCAGCGAAACTGGTCAAGAATTTTTGAGAAAATCGAGGACAGACAGATAATTTTTAATATCGAGATTAAGAACAATTTGAAATTGACAATTTATTGTTGATTCTGACAAATTTGAATCGATTCTAAAAAAACGTTATTTTCTAATACATCATTCAATTAAATTAGAATCGATTTTTTTTTAATGGAACATATACCTACGATTATCACGAAATCATTTCGAAATGAATATCTCCATAATGCAGATCATTAAATTAAATACAGTTGTTCAACCAGTCAACCCTTTGAACTTCAAATTTAGAACACAATATTAAAGAATAATTGTTGCGCTGTGGATACTACAAACGGTAGTGACATTATATGACATCACGTAGGTACTTGTTTCACATTACGAATGACACATTGGAAGCGAGGGTCTTTTCATAATTTTACGGGGGTATGTACGTAAGTACCTGCAGACCTACTTACTTTCCTAGCAGGTGTGAACTGGCCGAGGGGCTACCGGGAATATTTGATGGGTAGAAAAATTTAAGCCATTTATTTTTATTGTATTTGACTTTCACCATTTGAGGGTGTTTTTACACACTGATTCTTGGCTTGGCATTTATAGAGTATTTTTGGATTTTTCTTTAAATTATATTATGACAAATGATATTATAACATTGAAAATAAGAGGTGTAATTTTGATAGGCGAGCAAGCAAATGTTTAACAAAGCACATTTATAAAAATGACATTAAAATTTAAGTTATTGGGGATTAAAAGCATATAAATTTACACTGTTAACTTATTTAACCTGTCTGCTTCAATTTTATTTGCCCAAATATTATATCTTGTTTAAAAGTAACTAATTTTAAGAATAATTTGTACTATCAAAATCTAACAGATGGCAAAGATCGCCCTTAATGGGTGAAATCCATAAAATAACAAAAAAACAAAGCCTCCTGAAACTTTCAGTAGGTATTTGAATTTTTACAATTTTCGAAAGGGGAAATAAAACATTACGCTGAACTCATTGGAGTTAAGTGTCGATATTTCCATCGAATTACGAATTATGTTTATATATCGCATCCCGGGAGAACAACGACGCATTTGCGAATAACAGCGTATTCCCAGAAACGCATTTAAACTTGGATTATTTATACTGGGCTTAAGTCTTGGTATAAATTGGAATTATAGTAATAATAACGTAATGTGATTGAACAAGCTACTCCGTTATCATTATACTACTAATATTCAACTTTAAGGTTTTATGACAAAATACCTACTTATCTCAGTTTACGAAAAATTTGCACTTGCGTCATTGTTCTCCTGGGGTGTGATATGGCCGATATGTAGCCTTTTGGCTGTAAACTAATGGAGATATTTTTAAAGAGGAATATACCGGCCAAAAATATTTGCCACGAGCTGTGTGTCTTATGTCACCACGAATATAGGTAATAGACATAAAATTTGCTTGGCAAGCGATGTCTAGAAATGTTTGTTGTAAGCGAAAAAGGGGAGTTTTTATTTATTTTGTGAAGAGTTTTGTAAGAAAGAAAAAAAATTATCCAACGGAATCCTTCACAAATAATTTTAGCAGTATTTTTTAAATTTTGTTTCCTACATGTGTTCATAATATTTCATTGAAAAAAATGTAGTTTATGCTTATGTTTTTTTACAACGTAATCAATAAATTTATTTTAATTCGTATCAAGAGAATTTCTAAGAAAAGGCTCGATTTATCCAAAGCATATTTTTTGTTTTTCATAATATAAACCGATACGTAGTATAGATTTATCGAAATAGTGATTTAACTGATAGCTTCGCCTTAATGTTTCCATACTATTTTCTGATACATTGGAATGATGTGTCAATTTCCTTTAATACAAATTCTAATTATATAGGTACGAGTATACGTACATTTCACTGTTTAATTCTAACAAATTCACAGGACAGCGAATAACATTGCCCGCAACTTAAACCCCATGAGATGAGCAATAAATAATAAAAAAAAATTATGAGAGGAAAAAATATGTTAATTGTTAATGCCGTTGCCCATGTAATGTTATTGCCGGTTCTTCCACGTAAAGTCACCACGAGAATTTCTACGCAGCGACAATTCTAAGAAACTTTAATTTCCTTTATTGGGGTAGGTAGGAGTATATACTACATACATATTGACTTCCCTTTCACTACCCTTTTTAAATAATTACAGGGTCGGTGACCCATCGCTCCAGTATAGCATTATGAGTGCTCTTACATAGGTGAATGGGTAGGTACCCTTGTGACAAGGTTTTTTTCTTCTTTTTATAGGTACCTACACCTCTTTTTTATTTTGTTTTCCAATAAAACGTTAGCTTCCGCCGAATATCACCAAATACCGATAGTAACTAAAAGTCCGTTCCACTTTTCCTGAAACGTAAACCTCCCTCAAATAATTGTCTCTAATTTAGCGCAATAAGGAACTCCCGCGAAAAATATTATGTTCAATAGATGTGTAATTATTTTGTGGCGTTACTATCAATATAATTAATAAGGAGAACTTTTTTTTTCAAGAGTTTTATCCACTATGTACATTTGTTACTACCGGCTAAAATTCCAACAAAATCACGCGCTCCTAATGCAGGTGGCGACAAGGTTGAAAGTCCCGCTTAACATCGGCCGCATGTTTCGATTTACGCAAAAAAAACCATCACCAAAATGCGCGTTTTATTCTATTCTGTAAAGCTCAGAGATAATTATTAAAATGTTTTACGGTCATATTCTAAAATGAACAATCCGACAATATCGGAAAAGGGGTGCGTAAGTAGGAGAGTTTGCGTTTTAAACATTTTTTTAGTGTTTGATACTTTATTTTTTTCTAGGCTTATAACGAGACACACCTGGTTCAACAAAAGGCCAAGGTGTTTTTCACTTGCAGTAAATTAAATCATCTACGATATTTCTAGGCCAACAAATTCTCAAACCGAAAACACATGATTTTGCGTTACTTCCCATTATTAATTTACTACCAGTTTCGACACCTCCGTGTTTAGTTAGCTTTATTTTTTTTTATTCTTTTGTTTTTCACTTACGTTCTTAAAATTAACTTTAATTAAACAAGTACAACAAATGTACATAGTGGATAAAACTCTTCAAAACGAAATGTCTAGAAATTGTTACATAGTTAATAAATAAGAAATAGAAAGAAAAAACTTTGTTTACCCCACTGTTTTTAATATACAAATATCTACATGTTTCAAAAGTAAAGCTTCCCCCATCAGGATAAACAATATACTAAAAATTGATGACAGGTATAGATAATTAATAAACAAAGAGAGCAAATTGCAAACATGAAAAACACAAAAATTAACAATAATTGAAGAAAGTAGGTAAGTAATTAATGAAAACGAAAAAAAAAAAAAAAGAAATAAAATTTAAAAAAAAACAGGAACGTTATTATGAAATATAAAATATTAAATAATAAATTTATATCAGATTTTTAAAAATAAATTATTTTTATAATTAATATAAATAAAAACAAGAAAATAACAATAAGCAAAAAATAAAAAAATAATAGCTGTTATAATTCAATTTATATTCATTATATTCTAAATATAGTTATTAATGTGGAGATAAATTTACGAGATAACTATTTTAAAAATATATATTTGATTAGTGATTAGTGACTTTTTCTAAATTCCAAAATTACAAATTTATTAATTGAAAACGTTTCCAAAATACGGTTGGCAAATTCAAAATTATTATTATTACTTGAACACCTTAGGTAATCCTTAACTCTAATATAAAAAAAAATGTCTTTCCTACATAAAAAAGTTACAATCGTTACAAATTAATTTATAGACCCCATATTTATTTAAAATTTCTATTCATCAGTTATTCTTAATTTTTGTTTATGTTTATAATTGTCTATTTGTTTATTATTTGTCTATAATCGTCATTAATTTTTAGTATATATTTTATCATGATGAGGGAAACTTTGCTTCTGAAAGATGTAGATATTTATAAAAAACAGCGGTTTTAAGAAAATTCTCGTTAGTAATTACATAAAAAATATTATGGCTTAAAAACTATATCATATTCATATAGATTTATGGATCAGCAAACTCGGATTCGGTTTAATTAATCGGAAGAATTTATAAACCGTTATTTAAAAGTGAATAAAAAACCATCTCATCAAAACGCCCTGTTTCGTTGGTACCATTGGAACGACGTTCGCGCTTGAAACCTGTTTGTGTAAATTCGTCCTGTGTGACCGTATGAACGACCTCTGTTTCTTTATCCAACCAGGGATTCAAGGACGTCATGAAATGTGATGATGTTAATTGCTAGTCACGCTATGTCCCCATCTCTACTACCAACCTTAGTAATATGCGGATGTATAAAGGTAGGGAGAGATAAACTTTGTCAATAGATACCAATGATTGATCAATATAGGAGTATATATTAAATTAAATGCATTTTCTGGGTATACTAGCATCTATGGCATGATTGTTTACACACGTGAGTCTAGGGGTGGCCAGTTCGATACCCGACGAAGCGAAAAATGCAATGTTTATGACCGTTGTTACCTACCTTTTTAGTTTGAACGAACTTTAAACGTTAAATTACCACAATAAGCAAACACATTGTGGACTGACATAATGAATTAAAATGTTTTTTTTTATTAAAAAAAAACCTTTGTAACTTTTTCCACTTATTTATTTTCGACCGGAGCAGTTTCACCCTATCACGGGCATTGTCAGACTGACTCAATTAAAACTAAATCTATGGTATATATAAAATTACTGATATAAAATTCATTTCAGCAAAACAAGACAGAAATCACAGGGAAAAAACAAAACCAGAAATAAACATGTGTTCAAATAAAAGCTGACACGAATGACGTTATATATATTTTTTAAAACCCATAGATTCAGTAAACAAACATAACATAATCCGTCTTCCGGAGGGTAATAAACCAACCCGAAAGTAGTTTTTAATAACGTAATAGAAAATAGTACCGTCAGCAATAAAACAAATTTCAAGTCATGAATAAAAACAATATCAGAAAGCAAGGAGACTCATTCCTGACATCGATGCTATATGTATACCATAGATTTAATTTTAATTGTGCCAGTCTGACGATGCCCGTGATAGGGTAAAACCGGTCCGGTCGAAAATAAATAAGTGGAAAAGGGTTAATAAAGGTTTTTTAATAAAAAAACATTTTAATGTGGAATTCCACCATGAATTTACAGTTTCAAAATTATAAATAATTATGTATTAAATTAAAATACTCATTAAATTCACTTTTATTTTTGTATAAATACGTCGACCAGTTTCGATTAGATTGAATCATCTTCAGGACTTAAAATATAGTCAATTTATATTATTATTTTATTTATTTATTAACGCCCCAAAGGGTTTTTAAATATTTTAACATTAAAATGATTATGTGGACAGAAAGAAGAAAAAAAAATTTACAAAAAAAAATAACATGATACATAGTTGGTATATAAGTGTAACATATTTATAATATATATGTATGAATAATAATGTATAAGTGTATGGCACAGAGAAGTTATAAAGGGAAAGGTTTTTAATTTGTAGATACTATTTTTTTTAAATAAAAATAGTAGTAGCCTGATCTACATGATACATAATACTCAAGTGCATAATATATAATATGAGTGCATGACATTGTGAAAAAAAAAAAAATATTTCGGATGATCTAAAAATGTATGAAATTGCATAATACATAATATAGTATATGATACATAGAAAGAAAAAAGAGGAACAAGTTTTTAGATTGTAGATAAGTACATAGATTACAGCGCCCTTGAGGTGATTTCTCACAAAAACGGCGCTATACAAGTCATCCAACTATTATTATTATTATAGATAATATATATAAAAAATTAATAATTAAACAATAGCTCTTATACGATTATATGTACATTTTAAATCCTGAAAATGATTGAGTCGAATCTAAACTAGTCGACGTATTTATACACAAATAATAGTGGATTGAAATAAGGTGTGTCTTTTCATTTAATTCATTAAACGTTAAGTTTAAGTTTGAAAGAACATTAACATATTAAGTTTGATGGACATTTCAAAAATTCTTTTCATATGTCGCTGAAGGAACATTAAAAAATACATTTATTATGAAAACATATATTTTATTATCTAATATAGGTCGAGACAATGTTATTTTTAGTATGAATTTCTAATTAGTGATAATTAATAATCTATTGGAAGTTTTAATTTATTTATTGGATTACTGAAAGGTTCGGTTATTTTTAATGTGCAACCTTAATTATCAAGTAGCCATGTAATTCAGTTTTATCTTATATCTAAGCCATCAATTAAGTTCGAGTTCATCAAGAAAGTCGGACTAATCATCCTAATCGACAAATTGCTCGTAATTTCGGCGTTAAAATTAAGCTAAACCAGACGATCGTTAAATCCCAGTCAATCGACGGTTTCCGCTTTCCAACCATGTCCGCACAGATAGATATTGTATCGGTGGCCACTTGATGGGTGTTCGATCGGAAAACGAGGAGCCATTTGATTGAAACCCCCATACGTGGCAGCAGATAACGCGACGCCCCCAACTCGTTCCTTTATTCCATACACAAAGTAGAAATATCGATTTGGGCAGCACCTGTGAAGTTGCCTGATGTAGGTAGTAGGTACCACACTACACCTGCCATGCCCCATAGTGCCATACGCCATACGCCATATTGCCATACCATGGGCTACCCTTATTCATTCAAGTTCCGAGTAGCGACCCGTGCGGACTGAAATAGCTATGACCGCGGTGCCCACATTGCCGGCTGTGCTAGTGTTGTGTTGGTAGGGTGGGGTAAGGTGGCGCAGGGTGGCCCTCGCTCCACGGGGTGACAGGTGTGGGGGTGGTCAGTGGACGCGGCCGCTGTCCGCTGCTTCGATCGATCAGGTCCAATCCGTACCCGCAGGCGCCATAGACCTCATTGAATCTACTCCTCATCCCAACCTAACGAAACCACATACAAAATCTTCATTATTCTATAAATTGAATGTTAACAGTGCTGCGAACAATTGAACGCGTGCCCTATCGTTTTCCCGCGGGAAAGCTCGCTTACGTGCGACGTTTTCAACGGCCGTCGCGGCGTTCCGCAGTTCTTGCGAAATATGCAAATCACCGTCAGTGAAACAAGCGTGGACAGTATCTTTTGAATCTTCTTTCGCGGTGGCGTCTTATTGGAGTTTGGTTTTAGCATTGATGGAATAACTGTTGCAAAATGTTGATCACGTCAAATTCTTCCCCCGCCTCGGGCGAGCTGCTCGAGGAGGGCGCCTTCGAACTGGAACACACCGACTTGCCGGCGCATTTCGTTCCAGAATCCTCCCACACAATAGAGATAAAATACATCTCCCACGTACCAGAGCTTCACATCTACGACACGGACATCTCCGTCATTGAAGGGCCTCTTCTGGATGAATCTTTTAACGAATCAAACTGCTTCCAGACCAACGAAGAGACGAGGGTTTTTTGCGAATACGCCGAAGATGTCGCCGCCAATGAGACAATTCCAGAAATGTCCGAGCAAGATTTTCAACTGGATACTCCGACTTACTCCAACGACAACAGTACGGACTCTTGCAATATGGAAACCTCCGGAGAGACAGACCTGACGAACTTAAACTGGTTACAGAACATCACCAATATCATGTCGGTTCCGACAATTCCTTTTCCGACATTAATACCGAAACCCCCGCCAAAGCCTTTGATCCAGAACGCAAGGCTGCACAAGTTGAAGCAGACGATTCTGAAATGCCAGGAAGATTTCCTAGAATACATTGAGGAGTACCAATCTAACAACGAGAAGAAACCCCCGTATTCGTACTGCGCTCTCATCTGCTTGGCCATGCGCTACAACGGGAACAAGATGACCCTCGCGGAGATTTATACGTGGATAAAAGAAAACTTTAAATATTACAGAAGTGCAGACCCGAGTTGGCAGGTGAGTCACTTTTTTATATCGTTATGGGGTAAACTTTACGACGTAATAATATTTTCTTAACCATTTAAAAGGCTATTAGCATACCTACGAGGATAAGTGAAGATGTAAGTTTCTCTTAACTTTTGCACGCATTGCTTTTTACTATAAGCAATTCCATTATATCTTTCAAAATGAATTATTTAAAAAAAACATATCTAATTTAGTTATCAATTAGCTAATGCTTTTTTTAAATAAATAATTGAGGGTCACGTATCTTATATATATAAAAATCAATGTAAGTTTGTTTGTTTGTCCTCGATGTTCTCGAAAATTACTATACCGGTTTCGCTGAAAATAGCACAGTTTGTTTTTATTAGTGCCGGGAAGGTTTAGAAAGTAGTTTGAATGAAATCCAATATGAAAATTGTTGCTACAACGTTTTAAAATTAGTATGAAAAACATTGAACCCGCCATGTTTTGTTTAGGTTAGCCCATAGATATAACACTCTGGTTAGCCACAGATTGCATATTCAAAAGAAGAAGGTTTTTTTTGGGTAGAATATTTTCAAAACGAAAAACACGAGTAGGTACCTACTTAAGAACTTTATGATTTAGATATATTTTGAAAAAATAAATGTTTGGAATGAAATAAAATATTCACATGAATGTTTCTTTATTTAGAGATAGTTACTTTCGCTGTCAAATCAATTATGGCACCCTAATGACAAGCAAGAATCCACAGCTGCATAACTTTATTAAAAAAAAATCCCGAGCAAGGCCGGGTACATATCAGATAGTTTAAAAATAAAAATAAACTTTTTACGTAAATGAATTTAGGAATCAAAATGGGGTATTTCATGTAGAGAACGAAACTCAATAAAATTTTATATGCATCTACGAAACATTTTCCTTACAGCACTGCTGAAAGTATGTTGCTAAATACTGGCGTTTACAAGCATGTAAACGCCAGTATTTTACAAAGTATTGTTTTAAGACCCCGCAATAACCTCCAAGAATTTAGATTTAGGCAAGAGGTCTGTCTAACAACGGATCTGAATCCCGACTGACCGCTGTTGAAAGGGAGATATGATCATTCGAAAGATAGAAAGAGCGCGCCAATGTGAAAATCATTTAGAATAAATGGGCGTAAGTGACAATGCTAAAAATATAAATAAAACACTACATATTTAAGATAGATCAAAAATCTCAAGACGAATGTCTTAAGTAGCATTTAAAGAAACACCGTGATTTTTTCAAATCTATAACTTGTTAAATAACCGAACAAACCCGTTTCTTTTTCATTTTCGCAGTATAGTTTACGATTTTTTTTGATCGAGGGAATTTCATATAATTACATTTTCAGCCCGTTGACTGATTAGAGATTATCTTAAAAAATAAAAACATTTTTATTAAGTACATAAAACCTCCAGTTTTTAAGGGATATTTGTAATATATCCATTGATATTCTGTTTTGGAGAGCCTTAATTAATACTTTGGCAGTGCCAAAGGGTTATTACATCGATGAAATTTGTATTTCATTGGATTTTGATACGTCATTCAATTTATTGGATACGTCATTTTTCTTTATAAATTTCCTAAAAAGAAAGCGTAATTCAAAGATGTAAGCCTAGTAAATAGTAAGCTATAGGTAATAATGAAGGTAAATTATGATAACGAATGAATATTTTTGAACGAGAAGTGCACCTAACTGCATTATTAATGCACCTTCCCTTTATTAACCCCGGACAGGAGGGTACCTAGTACCTCCCCTCATACGATCAACATTATTACATGTTGAATGTTGTCCCCTTAGTAGTTTAATAACAAATAAAACGTTTGTGTGCCAAAACCTACCTGGAAAACATAAATATTTTTTTCATTTTATTGTGTACATTTTAGGCGAAGTAAAAATAATATCATAAAAATGTTATCAATTGTTATTGTGTTTATTTCGTAGACCTCCATTTATTTTTTTAAAATTGAATTTAAACCGTTACATATAGAAGAATGAAAGGGTCGTAGATTAAATTTATTTTAACAACTAGAGATAAACAAAAGAACAAATGGTCCGAATATAATGATAATAAATAAAATAAGAAAAATTATCTCTTTTCCACTCCTTAGTATTTTCGTGATATCTAGATAATATAATTCCTTAAAATAACTCGGGGATTTGCCAAACACATTAAAATTCATTGACGTAAATAACATTCACGTCAATATAAAACAATGAAGAAAAACCTACCACTATTAAATGCGGGGAAAACAGATGTCAACTATAAGTACTTCAGAGAATTAAGAAATATAATTATCACAAACGATTTTTAAGAAAATAGTTTTTTTGCTAAAAATATTAATAAATCATTTCAAACACCATCACAAGTCGTCTCAATGTGACCTAACCACAGTTTGAAAATGGCTTTGAACGCCGAAACAGCTGTCACAATAAAAAAATAACTAAAACACTTGCAATTTTTTTTTTTTAATTTTAAAATTTCAAATATTACTTTTGAAAGCTGTGTTGCGTTCCTCCTCCTTCGTCCAAATTTTTGGACAGTCTTGCAGCGTCCATCATTAAGACAAATGAAGGAAAAAGCTGTCCGAAACGTGGCCTCGAGAAGAAGTGCAACATGATAAATAATACCCCGAAAGTAAAACAACATAAAAATATAATTGTAATTCTTACAACGCGAAACTATCTAGGTAGACATTGAAAACGTATTTTTTGATTTTCATTTGAAGAATTGGGTGGTTTTTATCGATAGATATATAAACTAAACTTGGTCGATGGTACCTACATAGTTTTATGTAAAATGGATGACGTAAGTAGGTAGGTACCTGCATGAAAACAACAAGCTGCTGATCACAGTAATGGGGCAGTGAACGACAAATTATTAGCTGAACCAACAGATGTTTCCCTCCGTGCTTGGCTAGCCACCTGAATAATATAATACCTACTCAGTACACAATACGTCGCAGATTAACCGTTCTGCTTCTAAACTAACTATATCCGTTGATAGTAAAGTGCCTTTTCAACGTATTCCCCGTGTTATCTGCAAAGTCTTTCGGAGATATTAAATACCAAATACTATTATAATAATAGTTCATTTCTATAGCGCTGTTTTGTGAAGATTCAGCCCAAAGTCGCTTTACACTAACTAACCTAACCTAATATAATTAGAAAATAACAGATGTACTATATATATGCAAATTAAAACTGTGACTAAAAATCTTCATAAGCAGCGGGCTCACCTACATGAACAATTTAAAATCTAAATATATAAATGAATGTTTGTCTGTCTGTCTGTCTTCAATTTTCTCGAGAATTACCCGACCGATTTCGCTTAAAATAGCACAGTTTATTCTTATTAGTACCGGGAAGGTTTAGAGAGTAGTTTGAAAGAAATCCAATGTGTAAAACTGTTGCTATAACGTTTTAAAATTAGTATGAAAAACTTGAACCCGCCATGTTGAATTGAGGTTAGCCCATAGATATACCACTCTGGTAAGCCACAGATTACATATTCAAAAGAAGAAGGTTTGTTTGGGTAGAATATTTTCAAAGTGGAAAACACAAGTTGTTAAGAACTTTATTATTTAGACATGTTTTGGAAAAATAAATGTTTGGAATGAAAAAAAAATTTCAAATGAATGTTTCTTTGTTTTGAGATAGTAATTGTCGTCACAAGGAATAACTTTCACTGTCAAATCAATGATGGCACCTAAACGACAAGCAAGAATTCAAACTTCATAACTTCATTCCAAAAAATATATATACAGGACCGGGTACACATCAGCTAGTGTTATATAAAAAATGAAATAAACCGGCGGTATAGATAATCAAATGTAAATTACAAATAACACAAAGATCAAGAAAATATACACTAAATAACCTAACCTAACATAATTACAAAATAAGGGATATATTATATGTATTCAAATTAAAAGTTCGTTTGAAAATATTTATTAATAGCAGACTCACTAACATAATAATTTAGTAATTTAGTAATTCAGTAATTTAGTAATTTAGTAATTTAGTAATTTAGTAATTTAGTAATTTAGTAATTTAGTAATTTAGTAATTTAGTAATTTAGTAATTTAGTAATTTAGTAATTTAGTAATTTAGTAATTTAGTAATTTGGTAATTAGTAATTTAGTAATTAGTAATTTAGTATTAGATATTATATAATAATTTAGTATAAGCCAAGGGTGTAAATAATCAAATATAAAGCAGGTAAAAAATAACAAAAGCGCAAGAGAATATTTTATGACATTATATACATGGTTTTAATGAAAGGTACTAATGAAAGATACAGGCGGAGAGAAAACCGCAACTGTATAAGTTATGGAGGGTCAAAAGAAAAAATTACCTTAATTTTGTTTCTACGCACATGACGTTATATTTTTTATTGGATAGGATTTTCTTAAATAATTTGGTATTTAAGACCCGCTTAAACTCTGCTAAAGCATAAGTCGTATATATAAATAAAGACTGAGCAAAAAAAGCTATTTTTGGTTTAATACCGACGGTCCATTTTGACGGCCTCTATGGTCGAGTCCGAAGGTCGCGGGTTCAAATCCCGGCGTGCGCAAGTAAATTTTATTTAATTAATTTGTGGTGATTCACAATTAATTCATTTAAAAATAATATATACTATATTTGCGCACGTTCCAGAGTGGAAGATACTCTCAGTATCGCCCTGGTGAAAGACCACCATTCAGGGGATTGGTTAGAGTAATATAAACAAACAAAAAATATGTTTTCTAAGTTCTGATTTTATTCGAGATATTGTAGTACTTATGGGATTATTATAGCACTTCTATGTTCCTGTGTTTTCAATGTTGACTTTCTAGATATAAATACATTACTAAGTATAATATGAATGTTATCAATAAACTACTTTTAAAATACTACAATAAATATCGACTCCTAATGTGCACCAACTTGAATAGGGGAGGTCTAGAGGTCACTTATAAAATCAAAATATTGATCAATTTCTGATTATTTTAAAGATTCTTACAAGTTACTAGTACAAGATTTAAAAACATCACCTCGAAACGGAAAACCAAACAATTCATTTCGTGATTGTAGAGCAGCTCTATAAAATATCAATTTTTCTTAAAACTTGACAAAAAGATAATCGTAATAGTGATGTTCTTGTTGTACAAAAATTGGTGTAATTTTTTTTATAAATTCACGAAAATATTGGTGAAATTTTCATCCATCGTGTAAATATGTCTCTATGTTGGTGGACAACATTTAACTGATTGCGATTTTTTTCTCTATGACTTTTTTATTGTGATTTTACCCTGGAATATTGTAAATCAAAGCGATTTTCTTTGATTTCAGAATTCCATCAGGCACAACCTTTCCTTGAACAAAATATTCGTTAAAGTTGCCAGATCGAAGCAAGAACCCGGGAAAGGCGGTTTCTGGAAACTGGACCTCGGAAGGCTGGAAGAATCCAGACGATACAAGAGGGTACTAAAATCTCCCAAACCTTCAAAATCCAAGAAAACAAACAACCTCATAACCGAAATCGTAGACATTCAAATAGAAGACAACCGAAATCTGAGCGATATTCAAATGCAAGATCAACTACAAAATGATATTTTTGATTCCGTCGGAGATATGAATGTTTCTATGAACGACTTGTCCAGCAATCTTCCAGACTTCAGTCTCGATGGACTGGAACCAGTGCTCAACAGCTCCTGCAGCCAGGACTGCCAGGAATCTGGAGATCAGATTAGATCTCCTAATGTTATTGTGGAATCCATCGTTCCCGAAGAAGAACTCGGAGCTTTACTTCTGTCAGCTCCATGGGAAGACTTACAGCCAGATTTGCTGGACTCGTTGCTAGATTCTTACCTGAAATGAGGGCTTTTCAAAGCGCTTGAAAAACTACTAGGTGTCTTTTTAACCCTCTTTAAAACGAAGGCAAATATTTTTGATCGGTAAAACTGTTTACCATTTCGACTTGTAATTGTCCATGATAATTTAGATTGGGTTACTTTAATAATGTTTCAAACTAAAATGAACCATCTTAAAAAAATTGTTGTTAATGATACATGTTTCCATTCGTGTATGAAATGTTTTAGTGTTTTTGTATTGTGTATTAACAAAGTATTTTGTAACAGTGTTTCTAAAAGAAAATTGTTTACACACCGAGTAGTGTGAATTTAATTATCCGTCCAAAATATTGTAACGATTTGTCTCAATTTTATAATAAGTAAAACAATATATATTTACATCATAATCGTAGGAAGTAAGTATTAGATTTTTGGTGAATAACCTTCTTCTACAAATTGTGCTTTTATCATCGTGAATCTATAGTGTATTAAAACTATATAAAATGCACAATTATGTATTCTAAAGAAGCTTGATCGTTTTTTGGAATGGTGCCTGATAAGAAATATGTGCCTAAATTGAAAGAGTAATTATATTTATAAAAAACAAGCAATACCACAATTTCAAAATTACTTACACTTGTATTAACATTTTTTAAAAATAATAATGATAAAGTATTTGTAAAGAAGACAGGTGTGTAAAACTTTGTTTTGTCTCAATTAAATAATAAAATTTAAGAAAATAAGTTATAAAAATATATCTAATGCAAAAAAGCTCAAAATATTTAAACAATTTTTAAACAAATAAAGCAATATCAGATAGAAAATTGTTAAACATTTTATGCAATATAGAATTATAAAAGAATTGGTATATTCATTGTGGTTGTTTACCGAAGCTCAAACACAAATATTTATTTATTTTATCTTTTTAAAAAAATACAGGAACTTTTCGAATTTTGGGCATTTTCGCCAAAGTTTGTACATGTTTTTAAATTATTCATGGTAACGTAATAGAAACATATCATGCCCAAGTTTGAAATAAAAATTATATGAATATTATATTAATCAACAATTTGTTTAAATATTACTCTCACTAACTCACTTATATAGTTAGGAATCTACTGGCTATATAAATTAGTTTATCTACTCTTAATTTTAATTTAAAAAATAATATTACTAAAATTTCAACTTCGATAAAAATGACCATACATGTTTAAAATTACGTAATATTTTGTTTTTACGGAAATTAAGAGTTTTATTTATATACTCGGCAGATTCCCTATTTTATTAGTGAGTTAATGAGAGCAACATTTCAGCAAAATATTGATTAATACCTTATTTATATCACGAACTCGGACATAATTTTTTTCCATTGCGTTACCGTGAAACTAAGCTGATTGATGAATAAAACACTTTTATCGCTTAAATGAGTCTTTATCAGCTTTAAACTATATATATTTTCAGAAAATATATATGTAACCTATTCATAATACAACAAATTTAATCTTAAACACCCAAAATTAATTACAAAATAAGACATTGTTTGGTTGAATGTAGAAGTGGAACTTAGTAAAAACACACTGCTTTCGATCGAAATAATTTGTTAAAAATATATGCTAACTAAATAAAGTAAATGAATCAATTTGCCTGTTAAAAATATGTAACTATGGAATTTTATACAATATATAACAATTAAAAAATCAATCTAAATTGTGGGACATGTCAAAAACGCAATGTACAAACTTTGGCGAAAATCCCTACATAACAAATCTATGTTATCTTCAATAAAAGACGATTAAATGGTAGCAATTTTCAATATACATCTAAATCGAAATGACCTTACAGATTTATAACTATGTATCGATAAGCACGTTAAACCATATTTTTTTTCATTGTTTGCATGCGAAATGTGTAGAGCTTGGTATTATGAACTTATTGTTTTATAGGCTGTAAGAAATATTTGGTTGCGATGTATGTAGGATGTATTATATTTAGCAATTGATTATACCTGTCTATCCGTCCCAGTAATGTTATGTAACAGTATTTAATAAGATAGGGTCATAGTTTGTTACTTTTATGAGATATTTTCTACAATTTCTGTTAATAATTTGTAATGTTAAGCAATACGATTGGTTGTTAGTATCGTCTTTATCAAATGTTTGAAAACGTCGATCAAATCATTTTTTTTTAATTATTTGAATCATAGGAATCAGAAAATGTAAATACAAAAAAATTAAAAACAGTATTAAGGACAAGGAACTGAGTAACATCAAGAAATGGAAATAATATGTTGTCAAGAAAAAACCAATTAGTTCAATATTGTCTTCAAATTTTTAAAAATCAGATAAGTTTTTTTTTTGTTATAAATTTTACTAGTTTTGATCTTACCTGCTCCTTTCTTTCAGTGTCAAATACATGAAAATGCTTTTAAAATCTCAATAATTGATCATATTCCATTCGATGTTTTGCATAAATTTATATTACGGTGACTTAAAGCCAAGATATTGTATCTCCATAGACCATTATTTCGAGATAAGCGAAGTTGACAATTTGAATCTCTTTGAAAAAATGACAAGTGTTGAAATATGTTAATATTTTTTAGAATGATATGAGAGATGCTATACTTTACACATACAAATTTGGGATCTCCTGAGTAGAGTCTAGTTCAGTGAACCCCAAAGTGAGCAATATCGCCCACCAGTGGGCGATTTGAGTCGCTGGGGGCGATCAAAAATAAAAGGTTATTTTTTTTTTGTTGAAATCTAGGTTTGATTCAATTTAAAGGTTTCCGATTTAATTTTTTTTTTTTTTTATGATTTCGTGTCAAATATTTCCTTTAAAATGTGACTTCACGAATGATAAGAATCAACAGCATTTATTGGTTTATCCTTGAACCTAGAATTTTTTTCTTCGTTCGCGCTGTGATTGATATTTTGGATTGGTTCCGATTTATATAGCTACGCGAAGAAATGTTGTTTATGTACACGGTGTCCGAAAACTAGTGGTACAAACGGGAAACTGGTTAATCTACATCATACAGAGAACACAAAGTATTTTTTTTTTTTTACTTTTTTTCGACAACTTAAGGGTAAACAAAAACGTTTAAAGCCAGGTCTACAAAAAAAATTATTAAATAGGTTTGTTTAGATTAGGTTTTCGGGCTACTTTTTTATAGTGCTTTTAATGACTTTATATCACTTACAAATAGTGTGCTGATTCATACATGCGTTGATTTATCCGGAATAAACAGCTGATTATATTCCAGCAGACAGATTTTTTCAAATTTGATCTAAAAATCCGAACTTCGGACTCGATTTACTTGAAAATGAAAGCACAAATCAAAAAAGTTATTCCACAAAAACGATTTCAATTTTTTTTTTAATATGCATAATATTAATTACATACAATGGGAACTTGTACCCGCTAAGCCACTGCAAGTAGCTTGTCAGCAGGAGTTTAGTTCAACAATATTATATAATACAACAATAAATAACAATCATCATACAAATGTAGCGCAACAATAAAACAATGTGGGTGCATGCATGTTGTGATCAATGTACACAAGTTGAAAAAAAAAATGAAAACAGCATAACAGTTTTCTTATAAAGATTCTAGACTTCAATTACATAATCTCGATTTAAATCATATCATAAAAATATCAAAATATCAGCAAGTAATAGTGTAGATTCACTAGTTTCCCGCTTGTACCACGAGTTTTCGGACACCATGTATATAGGAGGTGGGATGGGGCGTTGAAGAAAAATATGCTTGAAGAGTGGGAATGGAGCTAAAAAGATTGGGAACCTCTGGTGTAGTTCAGTAGTCGTATTCTCCAAAAAGTGGAGATACAATGTTTTGGCTATTGTATAGTTCCAACACAAATTTACAAATGCAACTAGGACTAGGTGTGTGTAAAATATCGTAATTTTTCCTACATATTGAAACAATAGTTGGGTATAATAACCAATTAACTCTTTTTTTATTTTGTTGAAATCTTTAATGCTGATTATCTCCTACATATTTGGACTTATGTCAGTAGTGAATTAATTATATTGTTGCATATTTTTCTTATTCAGTCAACAGTTTTTCTGCTTTGAAAATTGATTTTGTAATACTAGAAAAAATAATGTTACTGTTAATTTCAATTAATATATTTTGTACATAGTGCATGCCAATGAGTTGTAAAAATGTGTGCGTGCCTTTACACGTGTGTGTGTTTCAGAACACTGTGTGCCTAAAGTCTAACATATTATAATATTAATTAAATGTGAAATATCTTCCGTCCAAAATATACACATTGTGTAAATTACCTAAAATGTATCGTAGCGTCTAGTCATAGATTAAAATTAGTTTGTGAATTTATTATCATAGATAAATGTTAAGGTAGAGCATTCTAAATTTCAAGTTTCTAGATAAATCTGAAAAATTCTCGGAAAATTCTGTCTATGGAATTCGAGTTTGGATTTCTCGGATAATTTGATACCAAGAGCTCAGTTTTTGAATTTAGAAGTAAGTACCTACGCATTGTAATTTTTAGTGAACTACCTACTACGGTTTTGATAAATAATATGTAGTTATTTTCGTTTGGTCCAAAATGCAAAAAGGATTGCAAAAGATCACGAAAAAGTCAACATGTTATTAGATTTATGTGACACCTTCTAGCAATATTTTCGTCGGGAAAATAATAAGAAATGTAGTTGTTTTGTTTGTAACACCAAATACTCTAACAAAACAAACAAAAAAAATCCTACCACCGAACATTTTCAAATAAAAAAAATGAAACCTGTTAATTTTTATCACTTTGCTATGTGTTATATTACTGTTTTGTTGGATACAAATAACTACTAAACATAATATGGAAATAAAGTTAATACACCTAACTTTTTTACTTATAAAAAGCAATTTTGCAATTTTAATGCTTTATTATTTTATTAGCTTCAATACTAAAATTAGAACCGCATTAGCAAACCCTAACAAAAGTGACATAAAGGGAGACATAAAATATCCCTTTATTACAGCAGCAAAAATAGAATTTACCTTAATTAATGTTTTTATTTAACTTTTCAGAAATAAAACATTCAAACAAAATTACATACATATTTTTTAAATATTTTGCGGTGATAGTTGGTACAGGGTGATTGGCATGCGAGGTAAAATATTGAAAAATAAAATAAGAGATATATTACGTAAATGAAAATCGTAACGTAAAATACAAACGGAAGAAATTAGAAGGACTGTTAACTCTAACCAACATCCACGCCCTTGGTTTTATCCGCAACTGTTTTATATTAGTCACCATCAACATGGTATTAAAGACTTCTAGATAGGAAAATCTATGTACCATTTTAACTGATGGGTAAATAAAATCACCTTAAAACATATATACGTACATTTATTACAATTTCGCGAGGCCTTAATGCAATGGGCGACTTTGCCTTATGAATGATGTGGTCATGTTCATTGTCTATCTTAGTTCGAGATATTTTTTGCAGTTTTTACTCTACATTAATGTCCTTTAAGATGTTGTATCAAGTACCAAGTACCAGTCACCCTGCATGTGTGCACTTCAACAAAAAACAAACCTATGACTTCCAATCAAAAGTCAAGCATTATAACCATCGCGCCACAGAGGTAAAAAACGTAATATTTTTAACATTAAAGCGCAAATTTGTACATTAAAACGTTGTGAATTATAGTTTAGCAAAATGCAGATGTATGTAGTACTTATTAAAAAGCACATTTCATATGGCGGGGTAATTACAAAACTAGGTAACTCCAAATCAGCGGTTTCGAATTACAGAGAAAACCATACCTTTATTTTCTCATATGTCTTATGGTATAAATGGGTGAGGAAATTAAGTTTTGGTTTTGTGTGTAAATCGAATAAACTGATTTCAGAGTTACCTACTTATAGTAATTACCCCTCGATATTACATTAACAGTATTTTTTGATTTGTGTTCCGTATGTAAACATTTTGTACCATGTGTATTATGTTCTGTGTGTGGTCTCGCTCAATAATATATTATGCAATATGTATAACAGCATGCAAATCAGTATTTCAAACTAGAGGTGATTTATTTACAAATAAAATAATAAAAGTAATACAACATTTTCACGACCTTTAATTTGTTAATACCACCTTTACTATTATTCGAATGAATACTCAGTGGTAGACTTCATATGTGAATAACAAGCACCTTGTTGTGAACCCAACTATTAAATTACCAGGATTCTCCCTCCCTCGGAAGACGTGGACCTCACTAAACCGCATTTAGTGTAGTCACAGTCGCAGTAAGTATATAATGCACGAAAGGGACCTAAAGGATTCTGAATTATGTGAATGTGAACATATTCAAACAGAACACATTGTAGAAGAATATCCCCTTCATTAGTTTCCCTATGGCAAATCTTTACTGAACCAAGTGACTGCCGATGCCGTCAATTGGCTGGATAACCTCAGCATCCCATTTCAACGTTCACCAACTTTCCTCCACCATATGAAGAAGAATTAACTTCATGCTTACCACTGGAAATTAAGTAAAATTAATTATACTGATAATTAGTTCCTTTTACAAAATTTGTAAACAAAGGCCACAAAATGTTATGTTTGGTACATTTTTATTAATAACATTAAAAAAGCATAAAAAACAGTTTCACGGGAGAATATTTCTGCTATAAAATTTACAAAAATTAGGAAAATCTAACTTTAGAGATAAGTAGACTTAGAACAATAATAAGTATTACAAAATATAGCCATAGTCAACACTTAGATCTAAAAGGTACATTAACTTCACATAAACTTATACTAGATAAAATTATCTTATGAAATTCTTTAAACTTTGGACTTGGACTAGTATTGGTATGAAAACAACAATTATGTATACTATTAAAAGATGTGCAGCATTTTCATGTTGTGCTATGGTCATTAATAATAAGGAACTCCAGCCATTTTTTTTATCAATAATAATGTTCAAACTTAAATACCAACATATTTTTGTTTTTTTTTTTAAAGTTGTCAGTTAAAATAATTTTCAAAGTTTTATGGCTGGTCAGTTTTGCGGTTAGAATGTCAAATGTCAAAACAGGGATGAACTTCACTGTACATAATTTTAAATTCTATTCACAGTAAACCATAACTAAATGCGAGTAATAAAATTATGTACCTTTTTAGAAACATTAACGAAATAATAATAGTATTGACCATTAATATTATCATTATATCCATATTGATAATTGGTTTGCTCATGAATACTCCAATTTATTTCACTAATATATTTTTTTATTTTTTATATTGAACATAAAAACAGAAAACGCATGTGACATCAGATGTTCAAATGCAATGGTACCAACATAATAAGGTGTTTTGATGAGATGATTTTTTAATCACTTTTAAATAATGATTTATAAATTCTACGTATAATTATATATAATAAAAGTTATACATTCAGAATCGGCGTTGCTGATCTATATGAGTACATATTTTTAGAGCCATTATATTTTTCACTGGAGTTCCTTATTTGGAATGTGTGTCCATAATGCATTATGTCAAAATAAAGCTAATAGAAATAATAATCACTGAATGGCAATGAAAATTTATAATTAAGTAATGTATACTATCGCAAATATTATCAAAAAATATTGTTTTATACTTTGGTAATTATTAGGTGGGTGCATAAATAAAATTATTTTCACTAATAATTCAGTGATTAGACAAAGAAAGACTAGAAATTATTGTAGCGTAAGAGTTCTATCACTAAATATTTTTGCCAATAGAGCAACAGCTGAGTTGATATTACCACTAGGTAAAGTAGGGAACAGAGATGCATCAGCAACAAAGAGATTATTTATTCCTTTAACTTTGAAGTCATAATCCACTACCGCGCTCACATCGTCTTTAGATCCCATCCGACAGGTGCCAGCAGGGTGATATGTGGTCAAGGTAAGCTGTCTCACGTAACATACCCAATAATCTGTACTGTCAAACACATGATGCTCGCATCCGGGAAATGGATCCCTATTTAAAGATGCTCCCAAATCTGTCATAGCTCTAGTTCCCAAAAGCTTTTTAATTATATTTATACCCTTCAATATTGTGTCAACGTCTTCATCATTAGATAAATATTTTGGATCAATTAAAGGCAGGTCTGACGGATTATTACTGAAAAGTCGAACAGTTCCTTTACTCTTTGGATGTAAAACAATCGGTAGAATAGTGACTGCATTATTGAATGTTATTTTAGAAAAATATGAATCCCAAACCTTATCTGTTATCCCAATTGCATTTCGCAAATGTGTTCCATGGTCTGTAGAAATTCCAACGGGTAAAACCATCAATTGTAAATCAGGTAACGCATTATAAAAATCTGTTTCATTTGGATTTTTTTCTAAGGTATTCATAATAGCGAGAGCTTCACAACCCGATGTGGTCCACAGACCACTGCCTTTCGTAAGATAATACCAAGCATTCATAGGATTCATCAAATCATAAATTCCAAAACCGATTGATTTGTTTATCGTGACCAAATCTAAACCGGTTGTTACATGGTCAATTAGATTTTCACCGACAGGTAAATCTTTTATAACCTTAATGCCTACAGATTCAAGATGTTTCTTTGGTCCTATGCCAGAAAGAAGTAGGAGTTTAGGTGTTCCAATAGCCCCTGACGTAACAATAATCCCCTTTTTAGCTGCAACGTTCAACTTTCTACCAAATCTTTCAAAGGTTACGCTATCAGCATTCTGTGTTTTCGGATTAATAACTATCTTCTCCACAAACGCATTGGACAATACTTTACTATTTGGATTACTAAAATGACTTCTTATCAGTGTGTGCGAAGTGGACCATCTTGCGCCATTTTTCTGGTTGACAAAAGGAACCGTAAAACCAGTTTTTTTATTGTTGTTCTCAGAAAAACCGGATTCATTAGCGGCTTTCAAAATAGCATTGGACAATGGAGTTATAAATTTTAATTTCTCAAATGGTAAATCATCTTTTTCTAGATCCTTTAGGTATTGATTCAGTTCGGCTATGGTGTATTTATTGTTGAACCATTGAGCAATCTCATCTGTATAACTTCTCACGTGCACCATATTATTCAGCCTAGCTGAACCTCCAATTAGTTTTCCCATTGGCCAGTTACATTTCTAGAAATAAACAGAAATACCAATAAAATATATATGTATTTTCTTTTTTTAATAATGGACCATTGTAAATACATAACACGAAATGAGATAAACAAGAGCTACAGAAAAAATAACAGCACATACATAATACATGAATAAAGCAATGACAAAAATACACATTTGAGAGAACATTAAGGTCAAAGTCTGAACAAGGTTTTAGTAGAGATCATGACGTTAGACATATTAAATAATATTCTTCCAAGAAGTTTATTTACATAAAAGCTGACAAAAATCATTTAGACTGGTACCACAAATTTCTAGGCCTCGGCTTGAGTTAACAAGTCTCGCCACTCTAGACAGTGGAGGTGTAAGTGGAATTAGTAGAGTGTTGATTGAGAAAAAGGATTCATCATTTCTGAATCTACGGTCTACTGAGGCAAGTAATATTGAAGTGGATATTATGTAGGTATGAAAGATTATTCTGTTACAGAATAAATTTAACAGAATCCTACTTGGTTGAATAAGTAAACTAGGCTGAATAAAATATAAGTAACATACTTACAAATATATACAGCATTATGTCCCTTTCTGTAGGTCTTAATGATTTCCTCTTAAAAGATAATTCATAATGACAAATCAAACCCCTGCTGCTGTTTATAGAAAAGTCTAATATGAGGTTGCTTAGAAATGTCTTCAGGAAGCCTGTAAGAATGATTTCAACATAAGAAACTGGCGGCAATTTCAGAAGGTAGGCATCCAGTTGGCCGCCCCAAACTAAACAGGGGAAAACAACTGCCGAGGCTGCACAAAGAGAGACTGGGCTTGGAAAGGACTGCCTGAAGGTACCTTGATGAAGCAATGTGTCCCCGACCGGACTTGGAAAAGTAGAAGAAAACGAAGAGAAGAATAATCCATATGTCAATGTATTTATGGTACAAACCTTTCCAGTCATAGAGAGGCATGCATTATCCTGTGGGACGGTGGTGTATTGCCAGTCATGAAGGGTTTTTTGGAGCAGGGGTCCCAGGGCAGGAGGATCCAGAAGGGGTCCCCCATCGCCCCCAGCTTCCAAAACCAGGAATGAAGTTTCCTTCTGTGAGCTTAATTGGTGAGCAACAAGAGACCCCGCAGTTCCGCACCCAACTGAAATTAAATTACGTAAGTTTTGGGTTAGGGCTATGGGCTATATACGGCTGTATGCTAAAAAAGTAAAATGAATATATTTAATAAAAATCAATTTAATAGGTATGTACTGACCGATAATATAATCGTAAATATGTTCAGAATCGTTAGATTCAAACAAGTGTAGGAAATATTCAAAATATGAGTAGAACGAAATGTAAAAGTTTAGAAAATAAAGTGATGCCGTATAAAATACCAAAGTAAAAAATAATGAGGTATTCATTGTGCGTTTTGAATTATTAATTAGTATTTTTATTAAACCGGCTTCTCACATCTTTGTTGATAATATTTGATATTTTTTGACCTGTTACCATAGATATACGACCTGTCACTGTCACTTTTTTATGGTTATAAAGTGGACCAGTTTCATCAGTTGCCAGATATGGTAGGTATTTACTTTCCTACTTAAGGGTAATTTTTACATTATAGTTAAAACAATATTTTACATTAGAAAACAATCTATATCAACTGTGCCAGGTGCAGAGTTATTGCGTAATAAGGAACCCCAGTGAAAAATATAATGACCTTAAAAATATATATTCATATGGATCAGCAAACGCCGATTCCGAATATATAACTTTCATTATATATAATTATATCTAGAATTTATAAATTGTTATTTAAAAGTGAATAAAAAATCATCTCATCAAAACACCGTGTTATGTTGGTACCATTGCATTTGGAACATCTGACGTCACGTGAGCATTCTGTTTTTGGATAAGTACGAAAAAAAATATTTTTCGCTTTTGTTTTGTATTTTAAATATGTATTTTTTTAGTTTTGGCAAAATTTTAACTTAATTTATGTGACTTTAAGCTCTATAATTGTTGTTCAATAAAAATGACTATTATTCATGAAAGAAATTAGAGTATTCACGATTAAACTAATTATCAATATGCATATTATGATAAGGTTTATGGTCAATACTATTATTATTCTTAGTTAAAGTTTCTAAAAAGGTAGCATGAATAAAATATACAATTATGAGGGGTAAAGCTTATCCTTCTTTTCACTTTTGACATTCTAACCTCAAAACTGACCGGCCATAGATTTGGAGCGTTTGGCGGCCTTTGAAAAATTGAAACTTTAAAACCATTAAAACCAAATAAATAAATTTAGATTTTAAACCAAAATACCCTTTGTTTACTAAACTCGTCCAGAGCAAAGTGAACATTTCATCCATTTTTCGAAAGAGAATATGATAATTTTGTCAGTCGATTTCTTTCTTTGAAGATTCAGTCAAGTACGAGTCTTGAATTAAAGGAAGGATATAGACATTGAGACCATAACATAGTTTTTTCCATGAATAATAAAGTTTGTCAAAAAAGTGTTAAAAAAATTGAGTACGTTAAGTATTGGAAAATGGACTTCTAATAAGAGTGGACATTTCCGTTACATTTATTGACCATGTTATTTCAAAACCGTGTAAAAAAAGAATTGGCGGTATTCGATTTTGGGATTTATAGTTACAGTTAGGAATGAAAAGGAACAGGTACTTAAAAATCCACAATTTTAGAATAAAACAACATTTTTTGATGTACTATTTATATTAATTTTTGAATAATAAAATAATAAACTTTGTAAATAATGAATTACAAACAGTATGGTACATTTTAAACACTTAAAAACAAAAAGTAATATGTATTACAAATACATAATATTAAAAAGGCAAACAGAACAAACACATATTTATTTTGGATACATAATGCCAAAATTTTTACATAAATAAAAATAAAATATTAAGAAGAATAAATACATATATATAGTATATTTTTATAATAAAATTAAAAGTATAAATAATAATAGAACAAGAATTTTACGTTACAGTTGTCATTAAGAATAAATATTAAAAAGGGTAACCAGCAGTAAAAGAAATCATGTTTTTGAAAAGGGTCAAAAAGTTTGAAAAGGTAAATAAAAATATGTATTGTATTGAGTCGGATAAATACAATAATTACAAATAATAATAACTAATTACAAAGCAAAATCAATTGAAAAGTGTCAAAAAGTTTGAAAAGGTAAATAAAAATATTGTATTGAGTGGGATAAATACAATAATTACAAAGCAAGAATTTGAGGTTCCAATTTCAGTCTATCGAGTGTTTCTTGGGGCATACAGTAGGTAGGATTTACAGCTTGGACTTGGGTGTTGCCAAGCAGCGAGAGACCCGCCAGTCCAAAGAGGGTGTGGAAGGGATCTGCAATATCGCCAGGTCTGTCGCTGAAGCCTCCGGTTTCCGCATCCTGACAGGCGAGGATGAAGTCCTGCAGGGCCTTCTTGTCCACCCAGTGGATGCGGTTTAGCATGGAGAGGGATGCCAAAACCCACCTACAAATAAAATAAATAATAATAAAAAGACTTCCCAACCATCCCTTTTCCCGTCTGGTTCCCCTCCCCATTTCCTTCAACCTCACAACAAGTAGTGGTATGCAGTTCATAAAGGCTGAAAAGCTGTGCCTACCCTAAGAAAAACGGCAATAAAAATTCGACAAATGTGTGACAAAAATTTTTTTTTTCATGAATTTGATAAGAAACTTGTAAACTCTTTTATTCCATTGGAGTGAACAATCGGTGGAAGATGACAGTAAAATTGTCATTTTAAAATACTCAATACGCAATTCATACACAAAATTGAAAAATTACACACAGCCTACCTTTGGTCATAGAGAAATGCATGCTACTCCTCACAATATATCAAAAATTGGAAATGCCATAGTCCCACTGGCTTTGTGCAGACGGGATATTTGTACAGTGTACAACCATTAAAAAAAATTGTTAAAGGGAATATCTTTTTATAGTTATTAGGTATTTTCTTCAACCACCAAAAGTATACGAATGTGCCTAATTTGATGCTCGCACAATCCATAGATAAGTTTAATATTTGAATAGATGAAAATAGAAAAAGTGTCTTTTATTAAAATGGAATATTCAAAGATTATGATGTATAAATTTGGAAAAATTATTTCATATTGCTGATAATAAACAGAAGAAAATTTGCAATAATGTAACAAATTATAACAAACAAAAAACATAAAAAATAAAATAATAATTTTACTTAGTATAATTCCATAATATATTCAGTATTTTTCCGACCGGTTTTGGAATATAAAAATATGGAAAATACAGTGACATTATTTATATTAGGTAAATTTATTTTATTTTATAATGAAAAACCAGCAAATATTAGCTGCATATAATAGTATTAATATTTATATTCCTTACCAAGAATAACAGAGGTCGGGCAATTTCTCCGGTCTTCCGTTGAGCCCGCCGCTAGGCAGCTGCCTCTCGCACAGCCACCAGCCCAGCTCATCAGCTTTGAGGGCATCCAGCCTTCCGCAGACAGACAGAAATCCAACGCAGCAATAGATCAACCCTTAAAACATAATAACAAGATACGAAATTAATATTGTTGAAGCATTTTCAATCGCTTCAAAAATCAGAAAGCTGAAGACTTATTTAATGTTACAACCATCCCTGAAGTTAGTGAAAATGTGGGAACAGTTCGATAAATTAGTACACTAAATATTTAAAAAAAAAAAACAGTATATGTCAATGTGCCGGTGTGAAAATAAATAAAAATTTATTTATTAATTGATAAACTAAAGTTCTTAAAAACTTAAGACAAGATTTTTGTGCATAGCGCAAAGGGTAACAATTATTAACAATTAATTAACAATCACTGTTCCATCTTCAGGGATAAAAATATACGAATTAGCGATAAGTCATGAGTCATTTTGTTAAAAGAGCAGGAGTCACAATATCAGCTCAACTTTTTCATATGATTCAAAAGTACGACTCTATTGAACGACGGCTCATTTAAAAGCCGGCACATATTAAGAGCCGACTCCCAGTTCATGAAGTCATACCTCAGTTCATACGACTATCAGCTCCTACGGCTCCCAATGCCCAGCGTCAGACTGTCAGACGCCGTTCACATACATGCCTACACACGTGTAAATGCGGTAATTATTCTTATCTCTACACACGAATCTGTGAAGCCTTGAAAACAACTGCTTTAAGGTGTGTTATGGTGCCAAATAATATAAACAAATTATAACAAAGCACCTTATTTAAAGATGCGTCATCATAGTTATGCGTAAGAATACTATCGAACATCTGAGACATGTTTAACTTTTTAGATAAATAAACAATCTTTCTTAAGTGGTTCCAAGGTTTGTCAAAAAAGGTCACAGTTCAATTGAGCCACGGTACAGATTACCAGGAATCGTACGCTCACGGTTCATCAAAATGAGCCGGCACAAATGAACGGCTCATTCATGAACGACTGAATGATAAAAAGTAGTTTTTGCCATGCTGTTTAAACAAAGTTTCTGAATCATATCACCAAAATTGTGAAATTGAAAGTGCAAACAATGTGTCTGTCACATATTTTGATTTGCTAGAAGGGGCAAATTAAACATACTGAGAGTTTATTTACTTATCTTTTTAATATTTGTATAATTTAATGTGCAAAGTCTGATTCACAAGAACGGGTGGGAAATTTTTCATGTTGGAAAGCACCATTAAGTAAACTGCAACCTAACAAGGCAGCATTGAAGAAACTTCGATTAGTTGCATTACCGAATCTCGTCTGATAATAATTACATATCTGCAAATATTAATAATAGGTATCACACTGCAAAGCGCACAGATGACAGTCTCAAAATTCAACTCAAATATGCTGTTAATAGAATTCCCACTTTGTATGTAATCTTGTCTTACAGTAAAATTGTAATTATGTATGTTCATATTTTAACAATCAGTGCGTTATTGCAAGAATAATTTAATATTTTACTTCTTCAATAAATGTTAAATTACTTTGTGGTGCCATTTTGAATAAAATGAATAAGAAATGTTTTGTATAAACCACTATTTAATATATAGATATCAACATGTTTTGGAAGCGAAGCTTCCCTCGTCAGGATATAAAGTATACTAAGAAATAATGACAACAATACACAAATAATAAACATAGAAAAAAATAATAACATAAGGACAGACAAATTACAAACATAAACAAAAATTAACAATAAGTGATGAAGGTGGGTAAGTAATTAATTAAAAATGTAAAAAATAATTGAAAAACAAAAATAATTATTAAATCATATAAAAATAAATTTATTAGAAATTTAAAAAAATAAAATCAATGAAATAGCAAAGCATTAAAAAATATTTATACAGTATAACCTCGTTTTTACGTGCCCGGAATTCACGTTTTCCCGGCAATTGTGTGTATTTTTTTCAGTCCCGAGGTATTTCAGTGCATTTAATACCCGCATTTACGTTATTCTTTCTCGCGATTTACGTTGGAGATATTAAAAATATGCGAGTTACGCACACTTGACAATGATTGAGTCGTGACATTCAAACGGCATAAGGTGATTGGAGGGAAAACTCCGTATCTTTAGAACGGCGTACGGTGATTGGTGGGCGAACTCCGTGTCTTTAGAACGGCGCACGGTCTGTCATCAATCTTACGAGTTACAAGTTCGCAGTTTATTTATTTCATATTGCTTTCGGTTCAATTATCATTCATTTTTACGTCTTCATTCTTTCAAACACATAATGTCTAACCAAAGGAAAGCTTTGTCAGTGCAAGAGAAAGAGAACATTCTCGAAAAGGTGAATAAACACGCCCGAAATTTAGGAATATCCATTACTACTTTGACCACAATCATCAAAAACCGTGAATCTATTGAAAAAAGCGCTATTCAATGTGGACCCGGTATGGTATTCAATATCATTCGTGAAAAGGCACTGCGCATCGTGAATCGACTAAATATTGAAGGATTTACTGCATCAAATGGATGGATAGATCTTTTTAAGAAGAGGCACAATGTGTAATTGCAGACTATGCTCCCAGAGATACTTTCAATGCCGATGAGACTGGGCTGTTATTCAACGTTCTACCTTATAAGACTTTCAGCTTCAAGGGTGAAGCCAGTCATGGAGGAAAATTAAACAAGGTTCGTCTTACTGTTCTCTTGATTACAAATTCAGATGGCAGTGAGAAGCTTCCCCCGTTAGTGATTGGGAAGTCTGCAAAACCCCGCTGCTTCAAAAATGTCAGGACATTGCCGACAAAATATGCAGCCAATAAAAAAACCTGGATGACATCAATCTTATTTGAAAAACAGCTTACTGCATTACACTCTTTGATGGGAGTAAAACATCGAAAAATATTGCTATTCCTCGATAGGTGCCCAGCTCACCCCACAAACTTGACTTTGAGGAACATTCAGTTGGCATTTTTTCCTCCTAACTATACAAGTGAACTGCAACCCCTGGATTTAGGGATAATTCGGGCATTCAAGCACTACTATAGAAGAAACTTAGTACAGAAGTTGTTGTGTCAGTTAGAACGAGGTGAGGACCCCAACAAATTTAAGATGTCCATTTTAGATGCAATGTATTATACTGTTAAGGCATGGGGTGAAATAACCGACTCTACCATCAAGAACTGTTTCCGGAAAGCTGGGATATACAAGGAGCAGGATGAAGACGTACCCAATACCCAAGAAAATATCCAGTGTGATGTTATAGAAGGCTGGGAAAGGATTTTAGACCAACAACCCCTGGAGGATTATGTAAACCTCGACTCCAATGTTATGACATCAGACTTGGTGGAAGTTGATGACATTGTTGACAGTCATTTAACACCAGCAGACTTTTCTGCTGAAGAACTGTCAGATGAAGAAGAGGTTGATATTCCAACAAAAGAAGAAGCAATGAGGTTCATCGAGGGTTTAAAAAAACCTACTTTACAAGCATTGGTGATATTCAAGATGACACTTTTAAATATTTATATAGTCTTGAAAGAGAATTACATAACAACAAAAAAAAACAAAAATGCAACAAACTAATATACATGATTTTTTAAATTAAAAAAAAAACATTTCAATAAAAATTTAAATTGAATGTTGTCTTTAAATAAAATGTTATTTTTTCAGAAACATAAAATTTAAATGTTCTTTTTTCCAATACCCCCCTTTTATATTTTCCCTCCGATTAGGTTTTTTTTTCAGTTCCTTAAAAAACGTAAAATAGGGGTTATACTGTATATATATAATACTTTTTTTTTTTTTTCAATTATTTTTACACTGATAGAATACAGCTAGCACTAATAGAAATATATGTCGCTGTCAGTATCACACATGAGGCTTATGTCGATTCCTTACCAGACCGTTAGAGAGAGGCCTTAGATATTGTGTCGAAACAGGGATGTTACAGACCAACATATCTATCTATACCATAGGTTCCCAAAGTGGTCTGTACGGACCCCTGGGGGTCCATATATAGAAAAAAAAGGGGGTCCACGAGATGTAGATGCGAGTCCACGGATCAGAGTTCATTTACACTGCATGAATAGTAAAGCACCGTAGTAAGTTTCACTCAACAAACCTACTGCGCACTTAAAACGAATCGCGTCCAAGCATGTATGTTCATGTGCAAGTTTTTGCAAATTTTCATACCAGCAGCAATGCATCGCGCAGTGCATAAATACCACTTGTTCAGTATTGTACCAAAATTTTGGACAGGCTGCGGGGGGTGGAGTCCACAGAAAATTAAAAAAACGCTAAAGGGGTTCACAGGGAAAACCTATATTCTATACAGTCGGTAGCTTCACTAGTGTAGACATTTTGGATACAAAAGAAAACCAGAGTTTTTTTTTTAATTTGTTATTTCTAAAGTTCCTCTTCTCACCACCTGCAAAGACGTGTATGTCAACCTGTACAATAGGTAATTTTAATTCATTCTTATTTAGGTACCTACCAGCATGACTTTCTGAACCAGGTCTTGATCCAAAGCCGCCATCAAAGTTCATACAACTGAGAACAAAGTCTATGGCTTTCTCCAAATCTATGGCACTTAATCGCTGGATCAGAGACAATGCGAGTACGGCGCAGAAAGAGAACCGGGTGTCCACTTCACCCCATTTATCTCCTGGAAAAATAAAATAAAATAAGTTCAAATTGGTCCCAATGGACACACAATTAATTAATCAACTTTAAAAAAAAAAAAAAAACAAACACTCCCAGGTTTCAACTAACTTGACAATATTTTAATATGTCCCACTGCAATCATTATAAGTGGAAAATGTTGCTTGTACAATGATGGAGGACTTGGCTGACAGAATACCTGAATTTTTAAAATCAATGTTTATTGTAACAATTTTAAGCCAAAGTTCATATCACCGGTTTGTAAGAAGAGTGACATAACTCAAAAAAGTTAGATGCTCAGGAAATCAATTAAAATTTTTTTTTTTTTTTACGACAATTGATCATTACTCAGTTTTACAGAATAAAATGCATTTTTAGCAATTTTCTTTCAAACTTTAGTGAATGTAGTTGGGAATTCTAAAAATATTACATTTATTTGAATGACATTGTTTTTGGTACATTTTGGATAAACAAGTCAAAATGTTACATTATTCTAGCAAAACGCTTATGGAAACATTGGAACATTGCGAAATGTGACATTCTCACTGAAAATCGACATGCATCCACTTCCGCGATTCCGTATTAAGAGGAACGGCTGCGCTGCCTGTTTCATACATAACTTAATTTTGTATTTAAGGCCAAAATACCCATCCAAACTGAAAGACATATTTAACATTCAGTTTGGATGGGTATTACATAATGACTGCTGATCTCCCACCCTTGGCCCTTCACTCGCCTGTTATCAATTTATAACACATGTGTATCTTAGTTCATAGTATAGTAATATACTGCACTGAAGAAGCTACGGTAGTAGCGAAACCCGGTCGGCAAAAGTATATAACAAATAAAAGTGATGTAAACAAAGTTATTGTTTTAATTTTTAAATTATAACGTCACATCACCAAATTACCGCTTCATATGAAAATAAATAAATTGCTTCTAACACGTACTAGATATTTACTACATTTTTTTATGAAAAAAAAAATCATAAGATCAAGATAGGTGTTTTTTTTCTTATGTTGATACACATATGTTTATCATATATTAGCATTATCAGCCATTTTGGATTAGTGGTTTGTTTTTGACAACTGGAAAGGTTAGTCACGTTTTTGTGTGTTCTTCAAAATGGATCAAAGAATATGTATTAAATTTTGTGTTAAATATGGAATAAAGTGCTCCAACGCACTTAAAATGTTGACTGTGGCATTCGGCGAGTCTACTTTGTCTCAAAAAAGTGTTTATAAGTGGTACAAGCGCTTTACAGAAGGCCGAGAAGATGTTAATGAGGATGAGCGTCCTGGAGTTGCAACCACGTCAACAAACGAAGAAAACATCGAAACAGTGAAGAAAATGGTTTTGGAAAATCATCGAATCACTATTAGAGAAGTTGCAGAGGATGTTGGCATATCAATCGGCTCATGCCATGCAATTTTCTCGGATGTTTTGGGCATGAAACGTGTGGCAGCGAAGTTTGTTCCGAAATTGCTAAATTTTGAGCAAAAGCAACGTCGCATTAGTATCGCTCAGGAGTTGTTGAATGACGTCAACGACGATCCAGATTTGCTCAAAAGGGTCATAACTGGTGATGAAACGTGGGTATATGGTTATGACGTCGAAACCAAGGCCCAATCATCCCAATGGAAGCGGCCAGAAGAGCCAAGACCGAAAAAGCACGCCAAGTTCGATCAAATGTGAAGGTTTTGCTCACTGTTTTCTTCGATTACAATGGCGTGGTGCATCATGAGTTCTTGCCAACAGGTCGTACGGTTAATAAGGAATACTACAAGGAAGTTATGCAACGTTTGCGTGAAGCAATACGGCTCAAACGATTGGCATTGTGGAAAAACAAATCATGGATTTTGCATCACGATAATGTAAATTCACCTTTTCTTTTGAACAAACCTCATACATATATAAGAGGTTATTTTGTATAATTGTATTAGCAATTAAAGCATCGCTTCTCACGCACTGTCTAAATTTGTTTAGAAAGAGTTTTTTATTTTATTATAATGGCAATACAGTCTGAAACCCTATAGCCCGGGCCTCTAGAGGCGCAGTGTAGCATGTTGCCAGTAGTGGGCAAGAAGCTAGACTTTAAATGCTAATAGCCTCTTAAAAATACATACGAGTATATGCATGACTAAAAAAGGAGTAAACTAGGTAATCTAATATTTATTTTTTGAATTATCGATTTCTATATTTTATTAAGAATGCATTTCACATAAAATCATGCAGCATGTTGTCATCTCAATTTAACCTCTTCGGGCCCACGGGATCATATACGATACTCAAAATCTATTTCATAAATATTCTTTGCTGATAATGTTTATCAACCCAAACCTGAAGTATTAGATAAAGTAGGCATGTCAGTAAAACAGATGCTTACTTTATCTAATACTTCGGGTATGGGTTGATAAACATTATCAGCAAAGAATATTTATGAAATATATCTATATATGTTACCGTGGGCCCGAAGAGGGTATGGTAAATGTCAGGAGCTGCGCGTATTATTTTATTTCTATGGTATTTGTTATTACCGAAAACTATTTGAGATATTCTCCAAAAAAGAATAGGGTAAATATTTCCAGTCGGAACTCAGTTGAAAAACTCATAATTATAAAAAAAAAAAAGAAAAACACTTTTAGATTCATAAAAATAATATATATGCAGAAATACAAGATAATGCACTTCATTTTTAACATTCTTTATATAAAAACGTGTAATTATTGTAGGAGAATTGACACCACCTTTGATGTTGGTATGATATGATATTTTCGGAAGTACCAACTGTGTAAAATGAACATTTAAAATATAATTTCTTCAAATATTTGGTAACTTTGTGGCATTATTAATTATATAAATTAAAAATATACTTTGTATTTACCACTTTAATTAAAATATATAAATATTTCTCTACATGTTTCGATAGCAATGCTATCATCTTCAGGAATAAATGAATACTAAAAAATAATTTCAAGTATAGAAAAATGATAAAAAATTTAAAAACATAATTTAAGAATATACAAAATATGAGCATAAACAAAAATGAATTAAAGTAGGTAAGTAACAGATTAAAAATGTTAATGACAAAATAATTATAAAACATTGAATAATACATTTAAATAGAAATATAAATAAAAATTATCATTATTAATATTAATATGAAAATAAATTTAAGAGATAGCTATTTTTTTAAAATATTTGATTATTTATTAAATTTAATTCGCTATTAACACTTTTTCTTATTTCTAAAATTTCAAATTTATCTAATTGTAAACCAGTTGTATTTGTATGTAAAACTTTTAAACCTTTATTTATATCAAACGAATGATTGGTTTCTAAAATATGATTTGCAAATTCAGAATAGTTGTTATTATTTAAACATCTTAGGTGTTCCTTAACCCTAATACTGAAATTTCTACAAGTCTTTCCGATGTAAAAATAGTTGCAATCATTACAAATCAATTTATATACTCCTGATTTATTCAAAATATTATCTTTATCTTTGTTATTTAAAATGTATTTTTTTAATTTATTATTGGTATAAAAAGCTGGTTGGATAGTATTTGGCAAGTTTTTAATTATTAAATTTGCGGTATTGTTATTTAAAAATAATATTTTTCTCCATTGTTTATTAACATCAGTTATTTGTGGATATACATAAGATTTAATAAATTTTTTCTTAAGCTTTTTGTTTAACATATTGTTTATTAATTTAGTACTATAACCATTATTTATTGCAATCTGTTTAATTATATTTAATTCTTTGTTAAAATTATTATTTGATAATGGTATATTAACTAATCTACTAAGCATAGAATGAAAAGCTGATAATTTTTGAGAAAATGGATGATTAGAAGTATTATGTATAACAATATCTGTATAAGTATCTTTACGATATATATTAAATTCAAATTTATTATTAACAATAGAAATATTTAAGTCTAAGAAGTTTATGTTAAAATTTTGTCCTATTTCTATGGTGAATTTAATTTTTTTTAAGCTATATAATTTAGGAATTTGAGGATTTTTTAATGTCAATTTATTATTTTTAAATAAATTAATAATATTTTCACTTTTGCAATTTTTTAATAATAATAATAATAATAATAGTTGGATGACTTGTATAGCGCCGTTTTTGTGAAAAATCACCTCAAGGGCGCTGTATTTATAATATCTTCTTGACATTTACTAATTGGGTTTTTATTAACTATTTCAAAAATTTCACTTTTCAAAAAATCCATAGTCTTTTTAATATAAACACTTGTATCTAAAATAATGATCGAATTTCCTTTATCAGCTTTAGTGATGGTACGTAGAAACATAATTTCAGGACATTTTTTCTTTTTTCTTTTTCCTTTTCTTTTTCTTTTTCTTTTTCTTTTTCTTTTTCTTTTTCTTTTTCTTTTTCTTTTTCTTTTTCTTTTTCTTTTTCTTTTTCTTTTTCTTTTTCTTTTTCTTTTTCTTTTTCTTTTCTTTTTCTTTTTTTCTGTTTTTTTCTTTTTCTTTCAATCCTCCATAGCTTATTTAGTTGCGGTTTTCTCTCCTTGTTATTTAATTCCATTAGTATTCAATGAAAAACCATGTATATAATGTCATATAATTTTCTCTTGTTATTTGTACCTACTACATATTTGATTATTTACACCCTTAGTTTCTAAATTGTTATTTTATAATACCTGCTCATGAATATTGTATGTCATAGTATTAATTTGCATATTGTATATATATTATAATAACAGATATACTATGTAGTATATCTGTTATTTTACAATTAGGTTAGGTTAGTTAGTGTAAAGCGCACTTGAGGTGAACCTTCACAAAACTGCGCTATAGAAATTAACTCTTATTATTATTATTATTATTATTAAATTTTTCTCTAAAGTAACTTTTGAAATATTAATTGCATGTTTTTTTTCTTCAATTTCTTTTTGTTTTTGTTTTGGTTTTAAAATAGAATTATTTGATTGCACATTTTGCAAATAAAATAACAATAATAAAATAACACAACTTGCCAAATACTATCCAACCAGCTTTTTATACCAATAATAAATTAAAAAAATACATTTTAAATAACAAAGATAAAGATAATATTTTGAATAAATCGGGAGTATATAAATTGATTTGTAATGATTGCAACTATTTTTACATCGGAAAGACTTGTAGAATTTCAGTATTAGGGTTAAGGAACACCTAAGATGTTTAAATAATAACAACTATTCTGAATTTGCAAATCATATTTTAGAAACCAATCATTCGTTTGATATAAATAAAGGTTTAAAAGTTTTACATACAAATACAACTGGTTTACAATTAGATAAATTTGAAATTTTAGAAATAAGAAAAAGTGTTAATAGCGAATTAAATTTAATAAATAATCAAATATTTTTTAAAATAGCTATCTCTTAAATTTATTTTCATATTAATATTAATAATGATAATTTTTATTTATATTTCTAATTTAAATGTATTATTCAATGTTTTATAATTATTTTGTCATTAACATTTTTAATCTGTTACGTACCTACTTTAATTCATTTTTGTTTATGCTCATATTTTGTATATTCTTAAATTATGTTTTTTAAATTTTTTATCATTTTTCTATACTTGAAATTATTTTTTAGTATTCATTTATTCCTGAAGATGATAGCATTGCTATCGAAACATGTAGAGAAATATTTATATATTTTAATTAAAGTGGTAAATACAAAGTATATTTTTAATTTATTTAAAATATAAATTGTTAGTTTTTAAATTTGGGTTTTTTAAGAAAGAAAAAACCCAAACTAAGAGCCTATTATTTTGTTTCCGCTTATGCAAATATTATTTATTTATTTTTATTAATCTAACGGTATTTTTCTTTTTTTTTAATAATGAGTTTTTGTACTGAGTCCCAACAGGAAATATTTACTAAGAATAGTGACACTACTGCCCTCTACAAAGTGTTACTCTTGTAATATGCAAGCAATTTATTAGCCACAAAGTTTATTTTTTTCTTATGGTAACCCTTCATTCAAATGACAACCGGCCGACTTTCTGTTATCCACAGAACAGGAGAATTATTCACTTTTCTGCTCCCTGCTGATTCGGTCGTGTTGTCGAACTTACTAGTAACTTGTAGATTTGCATAATGCATCACTTCTAGTCTTTAAATATTCCTTCTGATCTTTGTACGCGTGAGAAATAAATCAAACAAATAGTGAACCTTCTTTCATTTAATATCTCCGCGACAATCATTAACGTAAGTGCTCTGGTGAGTATTGGTAAGTATCACAATACACTACATACCGCCGAACACATCTAAGACAGATAACCTCAAACATTAAATTGGTGACCCCGAAAACACGCGGAATAATTCATAACGGCCGGTCGGCAGGAGTAGAAAGGTGAATCCTGAGGTCACTTCCCCTTCGATATACAAAAGAAAAATCGTCGATTCGAGCGGCGGAATTATCGTCGGATCTGACCCAAAACATTCAGGAAAAGACGAATCAGACCCGATCCCACAGCTGAGACGAGATGATTACCTTCTAACACGTAAATGTTAAAAAAGTAAAATTTTTAATTACTAACTTCACAGTGAAAATCAAGTTTTCATTTTTTAGTGAATTATTTACCAAAAATGTTACAATCCCAAATGTGTTCCGTAAACGCATACAAGTGAATACAAGTAATGTTACAATTTATTTTGTTTCAAAAGTGTTACAAATTCAAATGTGTTCCGTAAAAGCATACAATGCAACGCAAATAATGTTACAATTATTTTGTTCCAACTTTCAAAATTTCAAATAATATTAGAATCCATTTGTTTGAACATTAGTTTCTTTCAAACTTTTTATTATATTCTATGAAAAGATTTTAACCGTTTTACATTTTTTACAACCTTTGGAGATTTTAAATTTTTAAATTGATATATGGATTACGGATTTTAAAATGCAATCATTCTAACATACATCCTAACTTTGACAAATTTACATATTTTCTTGTCATATTAGTCATATTTTATTGCCACATTTACTGCATATTGCATGGGAATTATGTAATGACCACTCACGAAGAAAGATCTAACGAAGAACCAGGAACAGAAAATCTCATCATAATTCCAAAAAAGGACTACGGCAAGTTCACGATGGAAGAACACAATGCACCGACGTCAGACGTTCAGCAGGTTTCTGTACGTTTACCACCCTGTTGGCGGTCCAACATCACTCTTTGGTTCGCTCAGGCGGAGGCTCAGTTCGTTAATTCAAGGATAAAGGAAGATTTTACTAAATACAACATCATAATTGCTGCACTCGACCAAGATACCCTACAATGCGTTAGTGACATCGTAACAAATCCTCCCGTACAAGAAAGATACGTACGTATCAAAACGGCACTCATCGAACGACTACAGGACTCGGAAGAAAAACGCCTTACTCGACTCCTCACTGGCATCCAGTTAGAAGACAGGAAACCAACAGGTCTACTCCGACATATGATGGAGTTGGCTGGACCGTCTTTAGCAAAGAGTGCAATCGTAAAAACATTATGGCTGCAGCGACTTCCACAACATATCCAAGCGATCCTATCCGCGCTGCCAGACAACGACCTCAATCAACTTGCTTCTGCGGCAGATAAAATAGTCGAAGTCTATAATTCGAACGAATGTGCTGCAGTCGAAAGAAACGAAAGACCAGGATCCTCACGACAGGAAGACAACTCGGTACTGCTGGACCTTCAAAAACAAGTACTGCAGCTCACTCATGAATTGAAGCAACTGAAGGCATCGCAGGTCAATCCACAACCTGATTTCCACAGACGGGGTAGGCAGAATTTTCAAAATCATCATTATCAATCCCCATCAAGACAAAATCCACCTAGACGATCAAGATCAGGATTACAGGGGAGATCTCCGAACAGAAATCCCAATGGATATTGCCGTTGGCATAATAAATTTGGAGAAAAAGCATACAGATGCTACAAGCCGTGTTCCTTTCCCAAAAATATACAGGGAAACGACAGCGGAATTCCACAGTAGAGACATGTGAGATTCCTACAAACACTTGTCGTCTCTTTATATTTGACTGTGAAACACGTCAAAAATTTCTTGTAGACACCGGCGCTGATGTATCCGTCATTCCTAGACATTCCATCCAGAACAGGAAGTTTGTCACTTCTGATAACTGCCCAACTACTTTGTACAGCGCAAACGGTACTAAAATCAAAACCTACGGCACAAAAATCCTGGATTTGAACCTTGACCTACGCAGAACCATGAAGTGGAGATTTATAGTTGCAGATGTATCAAGAGCTATACTCGGAGCCGATTTTCTGCACAACTTCAATCTTACAGTTAATCTAAAAAAGGCTGTAATATCAGACCAGTCCACCGGATTATACATCAACGGCATGACGTACAAAGGAATATCCACGGGAATCTCAACGATTTCAAATACTTCGAAGTACCGGGATATTCTTAACAAGTATCCAAGTCTGACGCGCCCGACCATGAATACTAACGAAACCAAGAAACATACGGTGACTCATTTTATCGAAACCAGAGGCCCTCCTGTGACTGAACGTGCACGCAGGTTGGCACCAGCCCTACTAGAAGCAGCCAAACGTGAATTTAAATTTTTAATGGAACAAGGTATATGCAGACCTTCCAAGAGCAACTGGGCCAGTCCATTGCACATGGTGAAGAAACCCAATGGAGAATGGCGCCCTTGTGGGGGACTATAGACGCCTAAACGCGAAAACAATACCGGACAAATATCCAATTCCCCAGCTCCACGACTTTGCCCACAAACTATCTAAGGCAAAGATTTTTTCAACTATAGACTTGGCGCGGGCGTACCACCAGATACCCGTAGAACCAGATGATATCCCAAAAACGGCCATCATCACACCGTTTGGATTATATGAATTTACGTCTATGCAATTTGGTTTATCCAACGCGGCACAAAGTT
>JAHDVE020003306.1:0-72593 GCA_022606495.2 Halesus radiatus | reverse complement strand
AAAAATAAAACACACCTGTAAGTGGATTTAGAAATGAAATGAATAAATCGGTAATCGTGGAACGCTGGACTGGAAAAAGTGTTTTATTTTTTTAAAAAAAATTACTCAAGGTTAAATTAGTTACACAATCATCTTAAATACGAGTATAGACTTTTTGTTTAAATGTCTGTTGTAGGTACTTCTGTATGATAAATATATTCTATGTAGGTACTTTATCGCTTGTCCGTAAAGTTTACGGACAGACAGACGTACACAACCTACACACGAAAGAAATGTACTTCACGCGTGCATTAGTTTTATTTTTATTTTTAATATGTATTAGACAAGCTACCTACTTAAATCAAAACCACCTAAGGCCGGAACACTGAATGAAATTAGCCCATTTACTTCTATGAGAACCTCCTGAAATTTTTAACGTTTAGTTTTAATTTAGTACAACATTTATATATAATTAAAAAAAATATTAAGAAAATAAAAAGCATTTTTTTGGAGCATCTCATGAAGTTAAGAGGTTAAATTGATTCTGTTTCCTGGCCTTGAAATTTATGTGATTTTGGTTTAAAGTAGTCGGCGTAAATGAAACTCGATTGCCGGAAGTCAACGCAAATGTCTACCTTACTGAAAATCGAAACGTGTAAAATAGCCGATCAAATTCGAATGATTTGAAATTATAATTGGTTACACAAATGCGCATCACGCCATAATAATCCTTATTGCAGACTGATATGTAGGAGAACGCGAGTCAAAATCGAACGATTTAAAAAATTACTCTTCCGATGAAATTAGACTAAATATATAGATTGTACTGTTTAAAACCGAGTACAATAATAATAATAATAATTGGATGATTTGTATAGCGCCGCTTTTATGAAAAATCACCTCAAGGCCACTGAACAAATATTAATTCCTATTCTTTATCTAATTATGTACAAACAGATGCAGAAAAACAAACTTACTTACCTGGCAGGTCGCTTCAGATGAACACAGTTTTATTAGAAAATTTAAATATAATAATAATAACAAAGCATTTATATAGCGCAGTTTTGTGTTATTTCACTTCAAGTGCGCTTTACTATAAATAAACTTAAAAATGATTAAATAACTCCATTCAGTGGTATCCTACGGTGCTACTTTTACATTCTATTTATACATTCTTAACATATTACATACATTCCTGCTTATTCTTAATACTACTCTTACAGTACTCCTTAGGTGCATATTGATAAAAAAATTACAAAATATTATATAGTATACATATGGCTATACAAAAATAACACATTCACAATATTACTACAAAAATAGTAACATTTTAAGACAGGAATCGGGTTATGTTCAGCAATAACGGACTTCACATAAAAAATTTGAAAATATATATATACGGAGGAAACCGAAACCAAACAACTACCAGAGGCTCGAGGAAATGACTTTTTTATAATAAATTGAAGAGAAATAAAAACTTTATAGACAGAAGGATTTTTTTAAATAAGTTTGTTTTAAAGCCCGTTTAAATTCAGTCAATTTCTGGATATTAGTAAGAGCTGGGGGAAGTTTATTCCAAATGAGAGGGCGATTTACACGAAAAGAGCGATCATAGTAGACGGCTCGATTTGACCTTGAAAGTTCAATTAGACGATTAGTAGCATCTAGATCTGCTGACCTCAGAGTAAGCTGTCTATCACTTAAGTCCTGTCGGATGCATAGTTCAGATATATAGGCTGCCGCCATTCCCTGCAATGCTTTGAAGGTCAGTTAGCAGATCTTGAACTCTATTCTTTCAGGGCATCGAAGCCAATGAAGCTGATCCCTTAGAAGTGGGGTTATATGACAATATTTAGATTCACCAAATATCATTCTCGTCGCAGCATTGAAGACGGACTGGATTCTATTGAATTGTTTTTGAGGGAGGCCAGTATATGCACTATTACAATAGTCCATACGTGAAACAACGAAGGAATTTATGAGTGATTTTGCTCCATCAGAGGGAAGACATCTCCTGATTGATTTTACCTGCCTAAGATGGAAAAAACCAGAACTTTTGTAGAGATGAAAGTTGAAATGAACAAAGTTGAAATGTTTTATTGCAATTTACCGCCTACAAATAAACCATGCCAAATATAAGACTATCAATAGATGATCATGATCTAAGACGATGCCTCGTTACACTTACGCATCCACGCTAGAGTTGAAACAGGTATCACTTTCCAAGCAAAGGTAGAGATGCTGGACCGTGCTACTCGCCGATTCGTTTTGAGTCCGCTGGCCTAGAAAAGATAAATTGCCCGTACCGATTGCAATCAAGAATAATTGTGTTTTTATCGGCAGACTGCTCATGCGTATGGTAATCTGAAAAAGTTATTTTTTTAAATATTAAGATTTCTTTAGATTAAGTTCTTAGCTTCCATCATAAATCCCTTCGTCACGAAGGCTTCATGTTCCGTTTCTCGTCCCTTTCTTGTTGTCTGAATACACAATCTCATTCACAGTTTTTTGCTCCCCTCTGGATATTCTTTACTCTTTGGGTGGATATAATAATTTATTACAATATCGTCATGCGTCAGATGTGCAAGCATAAACCGTCACACTAATTAGGGGCCTAAGACTCCGTCTAAACGCGCGTTACCGTGACCACAAGCCGCATATTTTGACAGATCTAATGTGCGAGAACTGCTCCAGCTCTTATTCTAGTTTCTCATAAATTACCATTTAAACGTAGGTACACTGAATACATAACCTAACATAAAGATTGAAATTTCAAAGTGGTAGATGCTCTCAGTATAGCCCTGGTAAAAGACCGCCATTCAGAATTGTATCATTGCTTGAAATGGCTTTAGCCGTGTTCAGTTACTAGATCCGAATAGCCAGGTACTTCCCAACCTTCCTCTTCTTCCGCATTATTCCACTTAGTCCCACTGGCTCCTGGTATTTTTTCACGCTCCATAACATATGTCCTGATGATGGACACTGCAAGGGTGCCCGACACCTTCTTTCGAGAAGGGGGATCACAGCACAGCTCTACCTACACCTTAAAAAAAAATCCACGTTTAAATTTGAAATCTGAAATTTTAAAGCTTTTAGACTTGATGACAATTAGACAATTTTATTTTAAATTTGCAATCATTAAATCAATGTAATGAATTTAATTACACCAAATCAAACATAACATAACACGTATACGTAAAATATAATTATTGATAGCATTTTTTGTCATATAATTTTTTTTTTATTATTCTTTATTTTATTTTTTTTATTGTATAATCATTTCACAATATTACTATTTATATCGTAAATACGTGAACACCTCAGTACTCAGTACAGGTTCTCTGTAAGGCATTTACGAAACACTAAATATTAATAATTTACAGTGCCTACACATCAATATAAATAAAATGTGATTTATAATATAATAATTGTTTGTAAATAAATATAAATTAATAAATAAATAAAATCATTCTCTTCTTATATGTAATATGAAAATGGTTTTCAAAAGTACTTTTAAATAAACGTTATTATTTAACACGTGTTCATTATTCAATTTATTTCTGATCTTCTTGTTTGCTTTTAAATTCTGCAGCCTGCGAGGCTTAGCGGAACAACTTAATTACAGAACATTTTAACTTGAAAATAATTTTTCCTCTCGTTTTTTTTCTGTCTAGCGGAGATTACAGTGTTCCGCATTCAAATAATTTGTGTATATTTTGCGAGTGCCTCCCGACAGATTTGCATTCGCGACCACCCCCACTTCGCCCCCCCCCCCTGCCCCTCCAGGCAGCCCTTAGGTCCCGGGCTGGGGGTATGGATCGATGCGTCTGTCCTTTGCTGTGAAGCTAAATGAAAATGTGGCCACTGAGCTTGAGTTTATATATATTTAAAATATTATAGATATTTTACAAGCACCCTGTTAATTAATAAAACACACCAAAAGTTTTTTTTATGAAATCCAGCATTTGAGTTAATCTAGGTAGTTTACATTATTTTTACTCTTGGCCACTGTTTGATATAATAATATCTCTTTGTACATACAAAAATATTAATAAAATTGCTAAAATGACAAGATATGAAAAATTTACCAAATTTTTAACAGCGATCGAAATTGACAGAAACTGAACAAAGGTAAAAAATTTCGCTGATTTTTATCCGGAGGTCTGACGAGGTCGACAATTGGATATATCATAAGGCCTTCATCATATACAACATATGAACAAACATATAACTACCCCATTTGATGCAAGGGTGGGATGTTTAAAATTACTGGTTTAGGTCATTTCAGCATAATAAAATATGTTTTGCTTGAATATTTATGCTATTTTCGTGTCATATCTCACCAAATATTGATTATATCGACTTGGGAGTGGTGTCATTTGATACAGCACTAATACATTCATACTAAACGATACCATACTCTACAAAATTGTGAATTTAAAAAAAAAAATCCCCCTCCCCAGAGGGGTGTTCCATCACATTCATTTGAACGGGCCCTGCTGATCTTCATTTCTACTGACAAGTTAAATGTGTGACCAAAATTTCATGAATGCAGCAATTTTGTCATTTATTTTGTTCATTTTGAGTCTATTTTACCTGTACTATATCTTCAGGCCAATCTTCACACTGCAGGCTGCATCCTGGAACCTGGAACAACTCCGAAGAACTGCACTCCTACCAGTCACGTAGGTTTTAAATCCACGAAGGGCGAAGTCTTCATATAGTTTGTCTTCCATAATTCTTCCCCTGAATGATCATTTAGCTAATCTAGTATTTGTCACTCCCCATAATATAAACACCTAGCTAAACTGTGATCCAAAGATAATTTAGTTTCTTAGTGACTTCATAATAGGTTGACAAAGCTTTCATAAGGCGAATCAGTAGTAATACATTTATATTAGAAAATAGTTGTTGATTTAAAATAGTTATAAAAGTTTTTAATTACCGAAGATAATAACTAACAACTCTCTACATGAAACATGAACCGAAAAGACACAGCAAAGAACAAAAGTAACGGTAGCAGCTGGGACTCGAACCCAGGATCTCATGGTCTATCCGAGACCTTGCGCTCTTATCCACTGAGCTACGGATACCCCAATTCATCCCGTTATTTTTATTGGTAATCATACTTGGATTTCCAAGAACTGTCGACAAGATCATATATTTTTGACTGCCACCTTTTTGTCTTTTAACTTTTTTCTTTCTTTTGTGTCTTTCGGTTTCAGGCATTATTTTTAGAATTGTTCGTATTACCTTCAATGATTAAACAAATATTACAATGAGGTTTATAAGCCTCAATAAGTTATTCCAAAAATTCAGTTATAAAACTGTTATGATCTTCGGAACTTATTTTTATTAGTTTGTTTTGAATTGACTGAAATATTCTGACAAAAAGCCATCGATGCCAAAACTTTGTATCTCTTTATGGGAATCGAGTGTCACGAAGAACTGTACTTTAGAATCGAAATATTCCCATAGATTTGTAGAATCCAACTCCTTCGAAACGGGTATCTTGATTATGCCCATAACTTATAAGTGTGTGTTTTCAATGCCATATCTTTGATTTAGTAAACGACACTTTGGAACCGTTTTGAAAATGTTCAAAGTTGTTCTTCGTACGCTTAGTTTGTATTTTCTCGCCCTTATTCGCAAATGTTCGATTTGTGAACATGATTCTTCCACAATTGGTGACAATTAGTATAAGCGATATAAAAATATTTATTTCTCTTGCAAAATAATAATCTGACTGCGACCGGATATTTCAACGCACGTGTAAATCGGCAGACTTTAAAAATGATATAAGTCATTAAAAGTATGAAAAAAACTATCCCGAAAACGTAACCTAATAAATATATTACTTTTAAACAGTGTGCCGATTCATACGTGTGTTGAATTGTCATGGATCCTAATCTGATTACGAGAAAGCGCGATTATTCACGTAGGCAAAAAACTCTATAGTCAACAGAAATATATTGCTGTTTTATTTTATAATGGGCGTACAAAAATGTCTGTAATTTTGTTCACAAGTAAGAAAGATTTTTTGTGACAGTAAAGTGTTTCCAGTTACTGATTCTAGAGAAGGATATATTTTTTAAATGTGGTACGTGGCTTTTTTAATCTTATACGGCACGTATACCCTTGGAAAGCATGAACACATTTAGACGAAAATTCAATTTCTCTAAAACAATTATGGGAGAGTTGTTGGAATAATAATGCTTGTAAACTATGTCGTAAATTTTGTCTCATTTACTTATTGCCTACTTATATTTCTCTTTCTCGTTTGTTTGATCCAAAAGTCAATTAAAATATAAACGCATTTTAATCATGAATACATTCTATCGAACAAAGAAAGCCACAAAATTTGCAAGGTTAGCCTTTTTGGTACGAAATATAACCCACTTAGAATCACCAAAGTCTCTTCCCGCCACAACATTATTTTGACGTCTAGCTAGCGCCCCTGAGGTGATTTTTCATAAAAACGGCGCTATATAAATCGTCCAAATATTATTATTTTTATTAATTAAATATAGGCACTGTTAGTACAATCTTGCGTCATTTTGATAGATTCGCCTATCTTAACAATCGGATTGCAATCTTTAGAGCACAGACGTCAAGTGGGAATGCTGTCCTTGTTCTACCGGTATTTTAATGGAAGATGCTCTGAGGAACTAGCGTCATTGATCCCTTTGCCACCGGTGCGTAATCGGGAAACACGCCAAACGCGTGTCCAACATTTGCACACAGTCTACATTTGTCACATGCGAACGGGTCGCTTTTACGACTCGTTTCTGTGTTCAACAGCTCGGGTGTGGAATATCACTTCAAGACCCAAGTTCACTCCTTCCTATCCTCTAAAAGACCCTCCACACAACATCCCAAAGATGATATAGGCCTTGAGGGAACTTTCCCTCAGGGCCTCTTGTGTGAAGTTACTGTAAAAAAAAAAAATTGTAAATTATTAAATCGTCCCAGTTTTATTCGACTTTTTTTGTATAGGTGAGCTCATGTAGTGAATTTTATATCGTTGACAGCAAAAATAATACATCACCCCATTCCAGTGAAATTAATCTGTGATCGCGCTGTTCGCGTGTTAAATGGTTGTAGAAGTCGGAACTGGAAATGTGCGTCGAAGGTGGAAGAGCTATAGAGGTTTGTATAAACTTCTAACGTGTGAAATCTGCCAATATACGCGGCCAATGGTCATGGCAACAATCTTTGAAAATTATAGACTCGGGCCTCAGAATACCAGAATACCTACCGTTAACTAAAATGCGTCCCAACATATTTTGGCCACATCGCTCGCCAAACACTACCCATCCCTCTTACGTTTTTCTTTCCCAGAACATCCCTCTCCCTTTCCTTAAAAACCCTCCATTCGGCATCCCCAAAGATTATATAGGCCTTGAGGGAAATTATTTTTCTCCTCCTGTGTGGAGTTAATGTAATTCTTTTTTTAAATGGTCAGGTCAAATTAGTTCACAGCTCTTAATGCAGCGCAGTGCAGAGAGAAGCGAAGGTTTCTGATTCACAATAAGGAAATTCAGCCCATTGAAAAGAAATCTTCAATGTTGATCTTCTAACTTAAGTACCAGTATTTTGTGTATTTTTTATACTTCATTAAGTTAGATTTTTTTTAAACCTACCTACAGTGTGGGTTTGACGTCATACAAGCGTCACACGGTCACGCATAATCAATTTACACAAAAATAATTTAGGCGCGAACAACCGCGTGACGTCATCCCAATTGTACCAACGAAACATGGCGTTTTGAAGAGATGATTTTTATTCACTTTTAAATACTAAATAATACCAATAAACTGATATTTTCTGCCATTTTTATCTGCTCTCACTTCACCCTTCTCACTCACAGTCCTTGCAACTTGCTACTGATGTTTAGTAAACATCGGGATCTTTTTGTGAGTGCACGCGTATATACGTTATTGGAGATATGTACTTCATGTTTAAGTATTGAAATACATACCTACATTATTATTCAATTATTTTGTATCGTTATTTTATATATATACCATAATACGGTTCAAAATTCTTACACATATCCTAATTTCTAATTGGGTTTTATTGTTATCTCACGATATGATTACAAACGATATCAGTCGATCGCCACAAATTTTTTGATCTACTAATCGCTTCTAGTAAAAAAAGTGTGGGCCACCCCTCCTCAATATTTTTTTTTTTAAAGAAAGACAAAATATTCCCTGGTTGCGAATAACCTGACAATATTTGAAAATCTCCTACTACCATCACAGTAAGCGGAAGATGTGGCTTGTGTCGTAAATGGAGGACTTAGCCAGCCGAGGAATTGAACTCACGACACCTGGATGAGACCCAAACGCGATGCCAACTCAGCCACTGACCGGTCATGGACCGGAATGTAAACTTAAAAACTAAGTCATAATATGTTGCACCGGAGTTCCTTATTGGCGCGAGTAATATTATTAATGAGAATACCTGAAAATAAATCACTACTTACTTTCGGTTTTGATCCTCGCGCTGCATGCCACACGGTTATACGAACCTAGGCACTGTGTGTAGTGTGTAGCCGGGAATCGGTAAAGATAAAATCGTTCATTAGGATTTTCCGCACGATAATGACCGCGTTATTATACAATAATTTATACCGTTTATGGAGTTTATGCAAAGCGCCCTCTAGTCCTGTATCGCGGTTAAAGAATTCCCCAGCTGGGCTATTCTGTAATGAAATGACTAATGAACTAATGATTAATCTTTGATAAGAGCTTGAATCAAGTTAAACTTTGTTACTAGCCCGCTCTTCTATCTTGTACTTATCCGCTGATTAGGGTATTAGTATTGGCTTTTTTAACGTCAAAGTATTGGCTTCTGAGAGGAGTGACCTTACACATTGATCTTATTTTGCTCCTATGTTCTCTTTTAAACAAATATTATGGTCTACTTGATTGTATTTTCCTTGATATCTGATGTATTGATGATATTTTGCTATTTCTTATGTTGTCTTTTAAACAAATAAGATGTTCTCTGTGAATATTTCCTTGAAATCTGCGGATGTCTTTAAAATTTATATTAAGAGTTTTCTCGCTGTAACAAATCTGTACTACTGTCTGTATTTCTCAACATGTGTGATAGTTGCTGATATTTTAATATTTTTAATATATTATTTAATCGGTGTCTGTTATCACTATAACAAAACTGTTCCACTGTTTTCATATTTATAACTTGTGTACTTTGATCACAATATGCATGTGCCTATATTATTATATTATTGCGCTACTATTTGTATGGTTATTTTTATTTATTGTTGTATTGAATAAGATTTTTGAACTTAACTGCTGAAAAGCTACTTGCAGAAGCTTAGCGGGTAGAAATTCACATTATATGAACATAATACTTTACAATAAAAAAAAATTTAAATCGCTTGAAATTTCAAGCTGTAAGTAGAACAATTAAAATTCCCGAAATAGATAATAATTTTTGTAGAATGTTATCTATTATCAGGATTTTGAACTAGAGAATAGCCCCTGCGGCCCCGTTCATTTCATGTTGAATTCACTAGTAAGCAAGCATATAAATTTATGCTTTAAAGTCCTTTAAGATAAGACCCTGTCTGTAAAGGTCGAGATAAGCTAGACACCAGACAGTTTCCTTTGTCCCCCGTTGAAGACGAAATAATAACCTTGCATCTATTAACTAGGAACTTCTTTGTCGTGATGCAACGTGAATTCACACTATGCAAAAATTGATGCTGTTTCGGGGTGAAAAAATAAAACACAATGGCAAAATAACACATGATAAAAGATAGCGATAAAATTGTATAAAGATTATGTAAGTTGGTAATTAAAATAAACATAATATTCTAAAGTTGGGCAGAGACAGCCCCCGTGGTCGAGGGGTAAGTCTCTCGACTACGAATCCGGAGGTCGCGAGTTCAAATCCCCGCTTGTGCGAGAAAATTTTATTTGATTAATTTGTGTTTTTTTACAGTTAATTAATTTAAAAATATGTATAGCATATTTGCGCCCGTTTCAGAGTGGACGATACTTTCATTAGCGCCCGGTGAAAGATCACCATCCAGAAATGAAACGTTGCTTGAATGGCTTCAGCCGTGTTTAGTGACCAGATCTGAATAGCCAGATACTTCCCCACCTCCCTCTTTCCCATCTCCTTCCCGTCCCCACCACCTTCAGTCTCACAAAATACCCCAATTGGGGATGCCAACTGTCTCATGTCTCACTGGCTGCAGACGGTTGGGAGCAGTTGGGATTAATGTTAAAAAATATATGCTTTGTGTTAAATATAGTCTTTGTACGTTCTAAATTCAAAACGTTCCCAAATCATTTGCGTCACAGTTTCCCTGTTTAAATTCCATCCATAACCATTTAAATTCACGAATATTTGAATACCTTGATAGTTTTTTCTGTTTCTGTTATTGATGGATTGTTAATTTATTACTCAATAGTATGATTCATCAAAACGCAACACCGAACTGGCACGAGGAGGTGAAGAATTCTCTGAAAAACCACAATTCGTTTCCGAGTTTGCCAAACATGAAAAACTGAATATTTTACTTTATGCCTTTGTGCAATTCATATCAAAATACCATGGTACCAACCTTTCTTTATAAACCGCTCTAATTGCCATAAAATGAATATTAAATAAATTGTCGTGACTAAATTGTAGCAATGTTTACTATTTCGTATTATATTATGCGTTCAGTAGTTATTACATACCTGCGTAGATTGCTCGTTATTACGTACACCTGAGCTATGAAACCGCAAATGTATACCGATTCTCCGAATTGTGTGGTTTTAGCCATGGGGATTTATTAAGCACACTGTCCTATCGTATCTAAAGTGCAAATTATTCATAAATCTCAAATTTGCATACGAAAGTACTAATAATATCAGCTTTTTTACCGGTGTTTCTCGGTTAAACCGATCAATGACTAATATAAACCATTTTTAACGAAACCGGTTCTTTGTTGTTTTGTATGAATGCATCAACGTTCGACCTCACATAATCTTACATCTAACGGGTTGGTTATTTGTTAGATGTAACCATTATTGCCGATGACGATGCCGTAAGGTACTTCCTTATTATGTTACCTAACATCATTAACCCTTACCACTCCATTATTTTTTAATATTTGTTGTCAGCCAACTCTGATTTAAATAATGTCCAAATATTAATTTATTGATAGGCAGTTACAAAAAGGTTATTTTATAGTAAAACAAAAACGTCAAAATCTTATTAAAACATGAATTTAAATGTTTTTTATCGGATAATCACAAGAAACAACGTCACCTGTCAAGTTTTGGGCGCGAAAATACACCGCGCACGCACGTCTTATCTTGTCGGCCGCCAGCCGACAACTGAGTTGTAGCGTACAAATAGTGATGTCGGCTGGCACCCGACAAAGGAGTGGTAAGGGTTGAAACAATGTGGGGGAGAGACGTGAAAATCTGGGATATTGTCATCGTAATAACAGGGATTTTTAACGACGTATTCCGAGGAATTCTTACTTTGATGTAACCTCGCATTTGTTACAGTGGAAGCCGTAAATTATACCAATATTTAATTTGTTATATTTCGATTTTTTTGTTTCTTTTTTCTGCAGAATCCGTTAACAAATTAAAAAATATTTTGTAATTAGATATGATCGGGGGCAGTTTAACAATTTTGTAAATCCAATTTTAGTTACTAAAATCGGTAAAACATTAATTTAATATATCATTAAATAAATTTAAAACTGCTTTGGGTATCCCGAAATATCAGGGAATTTTGACATGTGGTGCCCGATTCCGGTTCTTTTAAAGAAGACATTATATTTATCCTCGTGTTTAACGCCTTTTTGCTTAACTGTGGTTCCGATTCGATTTTAGTGACAATACATTTTTAAAGGTGTTTGTGGTTTAATTATCAGAGTATTGTTAAAAATTATGGGTGCATTTCACATACTTGTGTGACCTATAACGTATAATACGTGTAGTTTATTATAATTTTTAGAATTTAAATGACCTTTATCTGAAATTTCAGGCTTTTGGCATAGTTACATTACAAGCTTCGCAATTTTGTTAATACGGTTCATTTATGAGTATTATTTTGCGACAAATGACTCGCTAATAATGTTAATACTTACGATAAAATTGAGTTTTTCTTTTGTTGAAACTACGTAAATATCGATATCTTTAAAGAATGTCATTCGCTGAATGACAGCTGTTATCCGAAAGAACCGGAACCGCAGTTAAGCAAGAAGTCTATAAGCCTAAGGATAAGGACAAGGTGTTTTATCCTTAAAAATAACCGGTATCGTACCCCAGACCTTCACGAGCCTTCTGGCGTCTAACTTGTCGCCCTCAAAATTTTCTACATTTGCCAAGCCTTGGCGACTCTCACCCACCCGAAGCCTGCAGTTATCTTTAGATCGTCACCCCATCTATGGGCTACCTCTACATCTTTTTCTCAACTATGGATGTTTGATAATCTTTTTTTTGATCTTTTGAAACCAGTGAAGTCGTCAACCCGGAGAACAAGCTATATGGTCCGTAATTGAGTAAGAATTTCGCACGGATTTAGCAATAGCCCGTTTCATTATTTGCACGTCCCAGATACAACATACGACGCCTACTTATTAAGCGGTTCAATGCCGCAGTCGAAGCCACGTACCAACTAAATAATACATGCTATTATATTTTAGACCGCTTTACAACGCGGTGCTGGCGGTACCTACAAACTCGTACATCTCATCTTGAACTTGCCGCGATTTATTTATTATCATTTGCACGACACACTTGGAGCGTAGATTAGGTTCATACTGAATTCTATAGAATAATATAAATGACGGGCCTTCGCTGAAACAAATACGACCACGTGCCGATCAGACCAGTATTTTTCAATAAGTTTTTGTTTTTACGATTTTCTTCCCGCGTACATTATTATAAGATAGTCATGCGAGTATGCAAAACATTACAACACTCAGGAAAGTTGGTGTCATACTGCACTAGAGCTCCAACACCACAGATCCAATAGGACTATCCCATATGGAGAATGTTGTGAGACTAAAGAGCAAAGGGGAAGGAAATGAGGAAAAGGAAACATGTATTTATTTTTATTTATCTATAAAATCACATTAGGAAAAGGGTGATATACTGTGCCTGTCTCGCTAGGAAATCCTGCGTTGAAAGCAAGCAGGTACAGCTTACAACATAATATTATAACAAAAAAGTGTATTAAAAATATACCATTGGTAATAGAGCTAATAAAACATTACATTTAATTATTATTGTTTACTTATAAGGATGTTTAAAAAATATTCTTGATGTTTGATCTGTCTTGGGGTCCAATTTATATTTAGCGTAATTTGTTTTCTATTTCATGGCCGGTGGAAGTGCATTGTTTATCTTTATTGCAAAGTATCTCAAATTTATTTGGCCAAGTGTTGTTTTAGCGAAAGGGGTAAGTAAGATATTATGCCATTTGAATTCTAGTATCGCGAGCAGTTTGAACATTGCCAAATAGAGTTCTATTTTTAAAGAGATATTCTAATTTGTTTTTGGCGTAAAGTTGCCTAATATCCAAAACACAGATTCGCCTAAAGATTTCGTCCGAACTGCTGCTGATCGGTAGTTTTGTAATACTCTTTATAATTAGTTTCCGAGTTTAAAAGATGGGACCAATGCTGGCAGCGGTTGTTCCTTCCGGAACTATAATACCAGATTGAAATGGTACATAGTAAATTGTTTTGAGTTAATCCAAGTTAAGAAAATTGCAAGTTAATCTAAAGAAGTTTATTAGCTGTATTTAGATAATATGTTATTTTCACTTTAAATTACTGTCAAAAATAATTTGATTTTAGTCACCCGCTCCAAGTAAGGGCAATCACGTACTAGCAGCATCAGGGAGCAAACACATATATTAATTTGATTTTATGGAGAAGGATTAAACAATGCTAATAGAGGCAATGTATCTAGTTTTTTTTGTCACATTCAGTGTTACATGAATACTCCTGTCCGTTTGGGAAGTGTCTGGATGTTGAGCTCTGGATACTAGCAATAGCTAATGAATTTGCATGATATAGATGCCGCACTTCATGAATTCGTACTCTACATCATTGGTACAACTTTCGTATAGTTGTTCTGGACTGTAGGCTGCAGGGCGAAGATCGCCCTGATGGCAACCAACCTCCGATAGGAGAGCTAAGGAAAGAAAATTTTGAATAATGTTATTTAATGTAATATTTCCCCTTCTCGTGGTTTGAACCCACCATATCTGAACCCAAGCCACCACGGCCTTGAAGGTCAACAACGCCCTTGAAGTGATTTTTCACAATAACATCGTTATACAAATTATCCTATTATTATTATCGTTCAGTAAAATATGAATGTGTCTGTATGTTTTTTTAAGCGTGAGAGCTATTTAACGTGATATTTAAAAATATGCATACCTCGCACGAAAATTTGCCATTAAAATTAACGAGAATTACACGGTACATATTATTTGTTTTCTTGTTTCTTTGTAGGTGATGTAAGAAAATATAAATTTTCTTAGCTTTATTGCTACTGGCAAATTCGGAAAGCTTGTTTATATTAAAGGCTAGAGCGACGAATTAAGCCAGCTACTAGAATTCACATCCAGCCGATGGTAAATTCCTGCCGAGAAGTTAATAGGCAAACTTAATGATTAGAATTAGCCCCGGCAGACTTGTCGATGGCTGAGAGAAGTGAAGAGCGCTTCTCTCGCGGATACGCCTGATTATTTCCTCCGGCTGGCGGCGAACCGACGACCGCTTCCAGTCATTCACTCATAGTACATGCTCCGTACGTACAACTCCATACGCGTTCATTTGCCTCCGAGGTCCTTCACCCATAGAGGCAGTTACATACATTATGTGGATGTAGTTATGCAGAAAGGATCCAGTTCATATATAATAAGGATGTAGTTTTGCAGAAAGTACTTCGACAGTCAACATTTTATTTAAAAATATTGTGAAATATGTGTTTTCTGTTGAAAAAAGGAACCAGTCCATACGAAATACGACTTGTAAAAAGGAGCCAGTCCATAATGAAATCGAATAGGTACTTCAATTGAAGTTCGATTTGTGGTGTGAACTTATTCGTTTATTGGCCAATTTTTAAAAGCAGATGACGGACATTGATTATTTCCCCGGATCGCGAACCAAACGCTTCCAATCATTTGCTCAACGTACTTTCTAGGAAAAATGAATTACGAAGTTAGTTATTTTAAAGTGGAGTGGAACGTCGGAAAGGGATTATTTACTAATTCAATATAATGATAATATTATTTAGCCCTACCATAAACATAATGTTTTTAAAGAGAAATGATATTTATTATATGTTTTTAAAAAATCCAGAGTGGAAGATACTCTCAGTATCGCCCTGGTGAAAGGCCACCATTCCGAATTGAAACGTTGCTTGAAATCTCTTTTAGCCGTGTTTGGTGACCAGATCTGAATAGCCAGGTATTCCCCACCTTCCTCTCCCCTTCTCCTACCCCTTTCCAATACCTTCAGCCTCACAACATTCCCCAATTGGGAATGCTATAGTCTCACTGGCTCCAGACGGTTGTGAGTAGTTGGGACTCTTGTGAGGTATTCATATAAAAAGATTTAATTTTGATAAATGCCAAAGCTATGTACATTTTTAAAGTATATATAATAAATATTTTTGTCTATTATCGTATTGCGTAATAACATTATCATTATTTCAGATTAATAAATAATCCGTCTCTGACGCCCCCCCTCCCCCTTAAAGAGAAATGCTTGATTGTTTCTATTCTGCAAGATACAATTATGTTAATAATAACGTGCAAAGTGGAATGGATCTGTTTTAAATAGAGACAACGAACAAATAATTAGACTTTTTCTACATTATGCGAACTGATCCTTTCCGTATAAATTATTGTATTGCAATCTACATATTGTATAATTTCGTCAGTACCTAGAGCCCTACCGTTGAAAAGTTCACTGTAACACTTCTTTCTGTCTGCATGCGACGTTTACGAGCAAGAGGCAGAGGTTTCAACGGTCTATTAGCGGTATGGCCTACCTACGCCCAGTACCATGATTATCGTCATTGTTGCTTTCCTTCGTTTCATTATTGCTATTTGTATTTGTGCGCATTTATTTTTACATGTTTTTAATCTTTAGCGTTACGATTGTGACATTCCCTTTTAAAACAGCCATTTTTCGAAACCCCACCTCTTTAATGCTCACAAAGGCATTCCTACCCTTTCTAAGTTCATGTATTATTTCAATTTTCACGAAGAAAAATAAACTGTGAACGTGTTGAGGTTTGCCTGTTTTGTAATTAGTAAAAATTGCTATGTCATTAGTTTTTTAAGAATATTATTAAATGAGATCTCCGAGGTGTAACGTCTGGTAAAATCGTATACGACCGTATTATGAATAAGGATATCCAAAAGAATGAGGTCATATCAAGAGTCGACATCAAAATAGGGTAGGTATGTAGGAATTCGAATGAAGCAAGAAGTGTTTCATCCTCTGTGCCTTTCCCTGCGAAAAATGGCGTGATCGTTTGTTATCTAGTTAGATTCGATAATAATACTAGGCCGATGTGCATAATCAACAATATTGAGAAAAGGACGTTTAGATGGTTTGGATATTTATGAACGGAGATGTATGACATGATATTGCGCAAGTGACTGAAAGAAGAGTCGAGGGTGTCCCAAGAAGACATGACACCATCAACTGAAACAATTACTTCTGTCGGCTAATGTCGAGTCGGAATAACAGGAGAGTAAGCATTTTTATTTTATTTTTTGTTTATTTAGGAGACCAACAGTTTACATAAAATAATAAGTATAAGGAATAAGTGATATAAATTTGGCCATTTACAGGTTTCCACTTGGGTATTATTTATAAGTGAATCTAGTTCTTTTCGAAGAAATCAAAGTAAAATTTTTAAAAAATTACACAAAATACAGAGAAATATAAAAGAAAAGTTACGCGTAATTTGTTATGGGGTCTGGAAAGGAAGGGGATATGAATGTGATTTTAGCAAGGAGTGTTTGTGTCAAAATGTGTGGCCTTCCATGTTCTTTGCGCACTCTTGTGTCAAAATGGGGTGGTGGTTAAATTAATGATTTATTTATTTATATAGTAAATAAGAATAACTTTATTCAAACCACTGTTTTTAATATATCAACATTTACATGTTTCAGAAGCGAAGCTAATAATAATCAATTTGAGTGTTTAGCTGTGGATTTAAATTGTGCTCTAATTAATTATCATAATTCTTTTCATTATAAATTTTGTGAAATTATAAAAAAATATGCCATCAATTTATTCTATTGTGAAACAAAGACAATATGATGAAAAAAAACTGCAATTTACATTTCTTAAGTTACTTTACAAAAAAAACTTCTTATCGCTAAAACTGATAAAGGTAATACTATAATTATTTTGGATAAAAGTGTTTATGTTAAAAATACTATGGATTTTTTGAAAAGTGATAATTTTTAAATAGTTTTTAAAAACCCAATTAATAAATTGTCAAGATGAAATTATAAATGCATCAAAAAATGTTTCAAAGGTGAAAATATTGTTAATTTATTTAATAACGTAAGTTTGACGGTAAAGATCCTCAAGTTCCTAAATTATATAGCTTACTAAATATATAATTTAAGGGGCACCTAAGGTATTTAAGTATAAATATTATTCTGAATTTTCCAACCATATTTTGGAAACAAATCATTCTTTTGACATAAATGAAGGTTTAAAATTCTTACATTCAAATACAACTGGTTTACAATTAGATAAATTTTAAAATTAGAAAAAATGTTAATAGTCAATTAAATATAATTAATATATTTTTTAAATAGGTATCACCTAAATTTATTTTCACATTAATAACTTTATTTAGAATGTTATTAATATAAATTTTTATAATATTAACTATTTCTTTTCATACTTGCTATTTTCTTGTTTTTATTTATATTAATAATAAAAATTATCTCTTTTTAAATTTCTAATATAGATTTATTATTTTATAGTATTTTTTTTTTAATTTAAAAAAAAAATTATTGCTTTCATCACTTATGATTAATTTTATATTTATGTTTGTAATTTGTCTATTTGCTTATTATTTATTTGTCTATACGTGTCATTATTTTTATTATATTGTTTACCCTGATGAGGAAAGCTTTGCTTCTAAAACATGTAGATATTTACATATTAAATACAGTGGTTTTAAACAAAGTAATTGTTATCATTTTAATAAATATGACTCCACAAAGTTATTTTACATCGTATGAAGAAATAAAGTTATTTTATTTATTATGTTAATAATGACGCCCCAAAATCATTACACATCATTCGAAAAACTTATTTTTTAAAGTTTTTTTAATGCCTGTATTTATGATAATGATGTAATATTAATTGGTACCCTGAAAATATAATACAATAAATAAATATTTACGTTTTATTGCAATTTATTTTACTCTGCATATTTGATATGTATCTCGTTCCCGTGTGTTCGTATTAATTTTTCATGGGATTGTTTTGTTCGCCTCTTGCTGGTAGCGGCGTGATTTACTGGCCGATGAATTCCTGTTTTCCCGGCTGAGAAAATCCTTCCCCTCTGTTTGTTTTTGCTTTTTCCCTTTTATTTTTTCGCCAAAGTATGTACGGTTTGATAATAATGCGATGGCCTGCAATCGACGCTAGTATGTTTTTTGAGTTATTCCTCGTCTTTATGGCGTGATGTTATGACAACTTAAATTTAATATTCCACGTCATTTTTGGTCTGGGGCTTACGTCCACGCCAACCGAACTACATATTTAAAAAATGCGCTCTTGCACAAACTGATTAAGGGGGAGAGGGACGTCGGATACTTATTATTTATTAATTCAAAATAATGATAGTATTATTACACAATACGATAAACATAATGTTTTTAAATAGAAAAATATTTTATAAATTTACATAAGGCTAGCATTTGTCAAAATCTAATCATAAATATTACTTTTTTCTGACCGTTCCATTGTATGTTTTACAAAATATTTAAAATACGAATATGATTTTTAAAGTGGAGAAAAGTATGTTTAATAATTTGTCGTTGCGTTTTTGTAAATAAACGTAACCAAAAATTTGTAATACGCATTTCAAAAAAAAAAACATAGTTTTTTTTGTTTCCCGCTTCTTTTCTCTTCTATCTTTCCGCTTCCAGCGTCCTGCTTATGTTTTTGCTTTTTTTTCCCACTGCTTCTTGTTTCCAACATCCCGTCATTTTATGCCTTCCGCTACAGGCTTCCAGTTTCCCTCTGCTTCGTCCTTCCCATTTCCCGCGCTTCACGCTTTCCGCTTCCACTTCCGCTGTTTCATGCTTCCCACTTATTGGTTCTTAATTTTTTTTCTTCTCGGTTCACGCTGCTTTTTGTTTTCTGCTTCTCATTGCTTCTTACTTCCCGTTTCTCGCTGCTGCTTTTTTCCTACTTCCAGCGGGAGGAAAGTTCCAGACTGTCGTTCTAGATCGTCCCTGTCGCGCTGTGTGACCAAATCACTTTATTTTCGTATTACTTAGTTCTCATTGGTTTAGCTTCCCCCATCATGACACAAGAAACATCTTCCGCTTAGTGTGATAGTACTAGGAGACCTTTAAATATTGTTAGGTCATTCGAAACCCGGAAATGCTTGTATCTCTTTAAAAAATAAATAGAAATCAAATGTATCCGGATTTTTTTTCGTGTTTGCGTTCCTTTACTTCCTATTCCTTGTTGAGGTGGTTTCATGTGTTTAACTATTTTCTATAGCTGGTAAGTGAGTTCTCTCAGTTCACAGATTACTTTTTCGGTTTCTTCTTCCAGTGTTCCGTCAACCACCATCACTTTCATGAAATATCTAAATAAATAAAAAAAAACCTCAACCTAGAGTAGGTTCATAATATTTTTCAAAGCTCAGTGTGCTCCACAATCTTTCTTAAAATAGTAAAAAATTAATCAACCAGAGCATGTCTCAATGAATGTAACAATTCTGCCTTCGGCTGGATGTCAATGGTTATGGAACACTGTTTTCAATATTAATAATGAGTTTGTTTTGTAAACAAAAGCTGTAAGAAATGGGCATTTATTTAGTTGACAAGTGTAAAATGCTGAATTAAGGAACTTATCTGCTTCTTGAAGTGGTTTTATCCTTCGACGTTGATAATCATCAATTACTAGCTCTCAAATGAGTCACCGGCCGCCACTGGTCACAACATGAAAGCCATAATAATCTAGTCATACGTACAAAAATGAGTAGGTTGGCAATTGTTGTTCGTGAAGTTGAGCAATTTAGCGTATGCACGCCATGCGCTAAATTTTGCGTAGTTAACAACCAGACCTACAGTAACAGTGGTAGATGTGAAATTGATAAGAAAGTTTTTGCATTTAATTTGTCCACAAATTCAAATTTATAGACCCAATTCAAAAGAAATTATATATTGAACCGTGACGTACTTAACTTCATAACACTTTTTTTCAAAATTGTTGCTCAATAAAAAGAACGCTATTTTGAATGTCATTATGATTATTATCCACGTATTTTGTTTTCTATTTTAATAAAAAATTTGGAAAGAACTTTCCTTGTTTAAGGTGAATTTTTTTTATTTAAAAAACTTTTGTAACTATCTTCCACTTGTTTATTTCAGACCGGACCATATGTCAACTAAATCATATATTCCGTAGACGACCGGTCAGTCTTACCCAGGCGTCGTGAGTTTATTTCCTCAGCTGGCCAAGTCCCGCATCACGACACAAGCAACATCTACAGCTTACTGTGATGGCAGTAGGAGATTTTCAAATATTGTCAGGTTATTCGTAACCAGGGAATATTTGTATTTCTTAAAAAAAGAAAATAATAATTACAAAGGTTTTTAATCGTGAAATTCATATTAAAATGTAATTCCACCATTTTCAAAATTAGGGATTTCCTTGTTTACGCTCTCTTCGCGAAGACACTACCTAGCTCAACTTTTAGATTTAAAGTTTTTTATTACTTGTGTATAAAATGATAATTTTTTAATAATAAAATAGGTTTAGTTTAATTATGATTGTGTCCTGCAGTTTTTTTAGCATATTTTATTTTCTATTTACGTTATTTTTGTATGGGCAATAATTTATATCTAATTACTACTGTTTATGATGTTTACTTACGTGTTTAATGTTGTAAATGAATACGTATTGTGGATCAGGAATAATACCGTCATGTCTTAAAGTAGTTTTTATAGTTATCGATATGACGAACTGTACAGAGTATATTATAGGTAAATCAATGCAGCATAGTGCATGGAGACATAATGCACTTCCCTTTGTGCTGCAGAAACTCCGATTGCTTTTATAAAAATCATCGTTCGCAGGAAGTGCTCGCCGAGAAAGGAGTGTCACTCGGGAACGGGCCTTTTAACTTTTCACCCACGCGAATCTCTGAATCCCACGCGAGGATACATTTGCAATTCTATTGAACCGCTTGCTTGCTGTTATCCGTGCATATTTGCCGGGAATATCGAATGCATTTCTGAATATTCCGCTCGGGAATAGGTCCATGTTCCCTTATGCATTTTTATTTCCTCGTGAATCGCGGGAACGAGCATCCCCTAGATAGGTTTAGTATACATTATATTTTATACTGCATCCGGTGGAGGGCTGCAACTCTAACCCATTCGCCCTTTGCTGACCTTCCTGCTTGGGATATTTGCCCGCTAGATTATTCTGCAGGTGGGGTTGCTACCCCCCAGTACGTGCATACAAGCCTATGTTTGCTCATAGTTTAAACTCCCGCCGAAGTCAAAACACAGATCTGCATATCGATTGTGAACTGTCAATACTTCCTAACTCGCCCTTGTTCTCTTATTGCCAGCTCAAATACACAAATTTAGCCAAAATATAAGAAATCCCCCTAGTTAAATATCTACAAATTATTCATGCAAATATTTCACTATTATTATTACAGACAGGAGCCCAACATCATTTTGTATATAAAGGTATACAATTATTCAATGATCTTCCTACGAACAGAGACAAATTCCGACATATTAAAAAAAACTTAAAATATTTTTAAAATACCGAGTCTAATCCATTGCAGAGTGGAAAATTATCTGGCTTCATGAAATTTTGTCAATTTTATCATTTTGGAGTTTCTGAGCTTAACGTAATGACGACCTCTGTGACGTTAACTCCTTGATACTGTACCCAGAGGTCGCGGATTCAAGTACAGGCGCGAGCAAATAAAATAAAATTACGTGTATTATATTTGCATCTCACCACAGAATAGAATTTGTCTCAGTATCGGCATGGTGAGAGACCACCATCCAGAATCTAAATGTTATTTGAAATTAATTTTGTAGTACTTTGTAACTAGATCTGCTGATCAATATACTTCTCTCTCCTGCTGTGTGGTGTATACAAATAAACTACAAAAAATTAAATACTTTGTTGTTTTCACGCTATTTCACTGATATTTCGGTCACGAAGACAATAAAAATTGAATATACCTCATTCGCATTCATTTCATTCTGATAAATTCTGAATATTAATATTCGAAATAGGCATTGCGTGTTTTTGCGGAGGTGTATTTTATGGTAATTACGGTGAATAATTCAGTGTCGCCGGCGTCGGTCGAAATTCGGACCCCTGGTACTTGCAGACGTACGGAGCGTACCTATAATACGTTATATGCCGGGGGAACCGTAGTGCAGGCTACAGTGTTTATGGTACGCCATGTGCAAATTACTAACCCCACGCACATAGACAATAATTAACAATGCTGACGTTCATTTACTTCCATTTCCTGTAGAATATGCATACCTACGAGAAATTCAAAGTACATTTCTTTGACATTAAATTAATATTTCCATGTACTTCTACTTGTACTTTAGCTATCTGTGTATTTATCATTGTTAAAAATATCCGATTTCTGTAAGTTATTTTGCTTATGTTATGCATATTCCTGCCACTGATAGCTCCGTTGTAACAACTCTTTCTGTTACATGCGTTGTTTATTTAGAAAATAAAGAGCTATCGGCGTTTTGGGTATACATTACTTCTTGTGTACGACAGCTCAGCTATAGCTGTCTTGCCGGCTTTTGTGTTTTCTCCTTTCTACAACATGGATTTCTTCAAGACCAAAGTTAATTTCTTTATTTCCTTAGATTCTCCGCACAGTATCCCCAAAGACGACATTGTCCTTGAGGAAATCCCTAGGGCCTCTTGTGTTGAGATAATGTGAAAATGGTTCAGAACTGCCGTCGTTTTCTGTTACCGATTTTCCGGAACGAAAATTTTCGTTACGTAATTTTTTAACAAAACAGATAAACATCTTGTCACGGACGTATGACAAATTCGTGACGTAATGAAAAGTCTAAAACTATATTTATTTGTTATAATTATATGAATAGTTCGTCTTTAGACACAATATTCATAGTGGAACAACAATTATGTCTTATATAAGTTGAAAATACACTTTGTATATACCACTTTACTTAAAATATATAAATATTTCTACATGTTTCGATAGCAATGCTATCATCTTCAGGAATAAATGAATACTATATTATTCTATTATTGAATAATATTCCTGAAGATGATAGCATTGAATACTATATTATTCTATTATTGAATAATATTCCTGAAGATGATAGCATTGCTATCGAAACATTTAGAAATATTTATATATTTTAAGTAAAGTGGTATATACAAAGTGTATTTTCAATTTATATAATTAATAATGATGCCACAAAGTTACCAAGCATTTGAAGAAATTATAAAAAGAAACAATTATGTCTTTTATCAAGCATTATGCGTCTTTTTAATGATAATATTATTACTGAGCGACACTTACGTGTATTCATCGCATACCCCTTTGTTTGTCGCAACTTGTGCATCCTCTGCCTCTCCGAACCTTGTTCAATTAATCTCAATTTATTTTAATTACTCGGAATAAAGCCACGCCTTGCGGTTGACTAGAATGCAAGCTGGGCATCATTCTTTTTCATGCCACATTTGTTATGAAAAAAAGGCTTTATTAGATAAGGCCTGCACTACTACCGTCGGTTACCACTTAAATGATGAATAATGACGAATTCAATCATGTGACTCGTATACTTTTAAAATTGGTTTAAAATACAGAAGGGAGGAAACTTCACTTTTTGGGTTATGAAATAGTTATGTTTTATTACGTTACGGAAAGATACGAAGATGCACTTTCTGAAAAACTATGCCATTCCCAATTGAGGTATGTTGTGAGGTTGCTGGGAATGGGGAGGGAAATGAGACACAGAAGAGGAAGGTTTGAAAGTACCTGTCTATTCATATTTAGAAACTAAACAGGGCCATTAATATATCTTTTTTTATGATTCAACTAGCTTTGTTACATAGCATCGCCCGAGATTTGGATCCATAAATATTAATCAAACATAGTGTTTTCGTATATTTTTAATGTTAATTCGATCATTGAAGGGTCAATAGCTCAAGATATAAATTTCGTTACGAGATGAAAATGGTTGCGTTGACCTAAGAATTCAAGATCGAAAAAGGTGTTCAAATTTCATGACGCTAAGTTAGCTTTCCGTTCAAGAGTTTTTTCTGCCCCCTCGAGTCCTATCTAGTTACTTGTTCCCCTTTGTTCTACTGCTATCTAGTTACTTGTTCCCAAAGGAAGAAGAACAAAAACGAACAAAAACAAAATCTTGTAAAAATACTCTACTGCTATCTAGTTACTAGTTAAAAAGGCTTTACTGCTATTTACCTTTTAATCTTCTTGTAAAAATACTCTACTGCTATCTAGTTACTTGTTCCCCATCAGATATCAAAAGGACTCGAGGGGTAAAGTAAACAAATTTCTACTTTGTAGTTAAGATTACTATTATCTGTCAATATGTTAATATACCTAAACAATCTGGTAAAATAATAAACTATGCAATTAAAGTCCATTATGTATGATACATGTTTTTATGATTCACTGTAGATGTGGCGCATTGTATTCAAGACGTTTCATTATAATACAATATTGTATTAATTTATTAATAATAAATCAATGTACATGAATTATCTTATGTTTAAATAATACATGCACTATCGATGCTGAACTTCGACTTTGTATCCGGCTGCATTGAATCAAAACCTTTAAAATTAATTATCTCTATGCAAATAACTTGATTATAAATTGTTCGAAATTATGCAAATAATCATAATAGAGCCCTTCCGGTGCTCTTTGTTCGATTGTGGTAAAATCCATTATCATTTTCACTGTCAATAATATAAGTTATGTGGTTTCCGCGAAAATTAAATACATTTCTATACTAGATTTATTTTTGTGTGATTCTGAATAAATATTATGGTTGTTTTAAACTTCACCAAATATAATAAATATTATTTTATTTCAAATGACTTTGAATGAAATGATGAACCTAACAAGGGGTTGTTTTCTACGAAGGATTTTTTTTACCTACTAGCAGTGGCGTGCCGTCCATAAAGGTTAAAAATCTGTGCCTACCCCAACAAAAAGAATACAAACGAAAAATATTAATTTTAAAAAAAGTTTTTCATAACACCCTTTCTTAACGTCATAATCATTTACGCATATAGATTTTTGTCATTTTCAACTATATATAACTGAGATGATTCTCAGTGGAATAATGTATTTGTATAACTAAGACATTCCTGATTTTTCATGTAATGGTGAAAATCAGCACCTGGAAGCTACAGCGTACCCTTGGTTAAAGAGCAATGCACGCCACTGTCTATTAGATACATTAATTTGAATTGTTTATTTAAACAAAACAAAAAACCCTCTTGTTCACATCAGCCAGTTCAGAGATGATCATTGTGTTTTGTCTTTACATACGTTAATTGAACTGCTAGTAATGATTTCCCATTTTGACAGAGATGTAAAACAATATGGCCACCGCCCAGCGTACATTTGATCAAATATCACTTGTCCCTCATATACATTAAACTGAATGTTCAAATTTACTTCCCATCCTTCCTCTTCCCGTCTCCTTCCCCTTCCACTTAGTTTTTACAACTTACCCCAAATTGCGAATACCATAGTCTCACTACCTCAGTTGGAACTGTGTGGCATAAAAATAATCACAATATGATTATTTATATGCCATAAAAATATTTTAGTTCCATACAGAAAAATGTTGCAATCATAATCATTAATTGCAAAATGCTTGTGGTTTTTTTTCATAATTATGTATTTAACATAAATAATATTTTGGACAAATGTTTTTACTACTCATGTTATTATATAACTACCTATATGATTCACGATCGTGCTATGTAGTATTTTATTCCGATGTTGATAAGTATTTTCTCCACAGGGTGCGCTCGCGGTTTTTGGCTAAAGTCGACACAGACGAGCACCGTTTAGCCTAGAGTACAACCGCCGGTCCTGTCGTTGTGTGGGACCGTTTATGACCTGTGATGAGATGAATGCGTCTAGACCGGGCCGCTGCATTGCCCACGTGATTGCTCCACCGATATTATTATTTAAAACCATTATTAGAGCGAGCGTGCTAGGATATTTTGGCAGATTACGCTATTTTCTAGTCGGACACTTGATTTTCTAGGGGAGAAACGACCGTTTGTTTTCGTTTTACTACCGGGAATAACATCATTGAAACAATTTCATCCTTATCATTTAATTCAATGCGTTTCATTTTGTATGCTTTAAATATTTATTCTAGTTAGAATTTTTATATTGCATCTGGAGGTTGCATTAACGATTCTACAAAATCGAATATCACAAATACATTTAGTGTTGTGAATATTAGTTTTGGTTTGATAAGTCTAATTGTAACCGACGGCGCTCCGAGGCTTTCCACACTTCTCTTTTTTGGGCCCGAAAGACCTCTCGTGCGACCACCTGTCGTCACAAGACTGTAAATTATTTATAAGGTGCCGGATCCAAAGACACTCTCGTTCCCTTCGAGGGATGTCGGGTTGGTGGATGCTGCTGGTCGTCACGAACCCAGTGCTTTATATATGGGGCACTAGGTGGGCGGTTGAGGCGTCCCTTCGCCTTGGGTGGCATTCTGCGAGCCTAGAGTTGGTGGTGACATCCTCGAAGGCGAGTGGCTGAAATCCGGCTCGAGAGATCACTTATAATCGACGGCGGGCCGAGGCTTTCGACATCTTTCTTTTCTGTATCGAAAGACCACTCGTTCGCTCGATGCAATTCCGAGAATTATTCCGGCAACTCGTTCCCGTTCGAGTTAGTTCAGCCGAAGGGGCACGGCGACACAACACATGGTGGAGAATTGGAGAAGACGAAAGTGAAAGACCTTTGTTAATCTGCATATAATTTACGACTGACTTTATTTTTTTAAAGTTGACCTATTTATGTTATATGACGAGCACGGTAAAATTCCACCCCCCACTGAGGTGCAGCCCGAGCAAGCAAGGGCGCGCTCCAGTGGCGTACATATGCTGCGTCAAACTGTATGCGACCCATTTGACCGAATTTGTTTGAAGCCGACTAAAAGACCGACGGAAGTCTAAATTAAGACATGTTACTTTACAATTTAGTTTCTTCAGGTACATACTAAAAACATGACATTACATGAAAAAAATACATAAAAGGTTTGTTTAAAGGTAATTTAGGTGATTTTACAAGTTTAGTTTTTCAGGTTGATTCTAACTCTATCGGACGCTTTGCGCCCATTTTTATATTTTGTGAATAATTATAACTTGTAAGGGAATCGGGTCGTGTGGAAAATAAATGTTGCTTCCCTGTTCGCACACATGCCCGATTCCCGATATTTTTGTATATGTCGGGTGGTCTGGGGATGAGCATGTTCCCCCAGACCACTCTCACTTTGAATGGAATAAAGATAACAGAGCGAGATGACGCGGTGGGAGGGAGACGGTCATGTCGGGTAAATTTCACGGCGTTACTCGATATAATTCTCACATGGTTATGCAAACTTTTTAACCAGTGTTTAGAGGAGGGTTACACCCCATTAGATTGGAGAAGGGCTATGATCATGCCTCTATACAAAGGTAAAGGGTCACGTATGGAATGTGGAAATCACAGGGCTATTATCCTGCTAAGTTCAGTTGGAAAGTTGTACGGTAGGATATTGATTGAAAGGGTACAAATGAAAACAAAGGATAAAATATGGGATGTGCGAGGTGCATTTATAAGTGGAAGGGGGTGCATGGATCAGATTTTCTCGTTGCGTATGCTCACAGAGAAGTTTCTGGCAAAAAATCAAAAACTTTTCTGTGCTTTTGTAGATCTACAAAAAGCATACGACCGAGTTGACAGAAAAAAGTTACGGAAGGTGTTGTCCAAGTAAGGATTGAATACAAATCTTATACAGGCAATTGCATATCTGTACGAGGGAAGCGTTGCATGTGTTAGGGCAAACGGTGATTTTACGGGGTGGTTTGACATCACAAAAGGTTTTAAGCAAGGCTGCGTAATGTCACCGTGGTTATTCAATCTATACATAGATAATTGTATGCAAGAATTGAAAGAGGTTGGCTTGGGCGCAAAAATGAGTAGTCTGCAAGTATGTTGCCTGTTGTGTGCTGATAATGCGGTGCTGATTGCTAACAGTATGAAAGATCTACAGTCCCTCGTATCTAAGATGAACGAAGTATGTATGAAGAATGAGCTAATGATGAACGTAAGTAAGTCTAAAGTCATGGTGTTTGAAGGAGAGAATACGAAAACAGTGTGCAATATAGTTGTGAATGATGAATACTTGGAGCAGGTAGATGAGTTTGTGTATTTGGGAAGAATGTTTACGAGAGATGGAATGACTGATAGGGATATTGAAAGAAGGGTGATTGCAGGAAACTCCATTAACGGAGGACTGAACGCGGTTGGCGCAAACAAAAAGTTGTCCAAAGGAGCGAAGCTAGCAGTCCAGCAGTCCACAATGGAGTGCTGATACCAACTCTGATGTATGGCAGTGAGGCATGGAACTGGCAGAGAAAGGATGAAAGTAGACTGAATGCTGTAGAAATGAGATCTCTGAGACGAATGTGTCGTAAAACCATGTATGATCGGGTGAAAAATGTTGAGATTCATAAAGAATGCAAGGCTGATGGAAGCGTAGTGAGCAAGATTAAGAAAGGGACGATTAGATGGTTTGGGCATGTAGAGCGAATGAATGAAGAAAGGCGTGTAAGGAGAATATATGACGCGAATGTGAATGGAAGAAGAAGAAGCCGGTTACGTCCAAAGAAGACGTGGCACGATCAAGTGAATCAAATACTCGAGTCGGGCCATGTCAGAAGTCGGAATAACAGAAGAGAATGTATGAGACGTTGTATGAAAGCGAATGAAGCAAGAAGTGTATGCCAAGATCGAGTTGTTTGGCGGTCCGTCGTCTCTGCCTACCCCTGCGGAGAAACGGCGTGATGGTTAGTTAGTTAGTTAAGGCATCTCCTCATTACGGCACTATTCAAATAGTTTATTATGCCGCTTTGACGAGATTTACAAGTTCAATTTTAACAAGAAACAGTTCATTTGCAAACAATAATAACTTTGATCCGTTTGTGATTACAAATTTAATCTTTAGCGAATTTCTTAAAATTCTGTAATTTCCATCTTTCACATTCTTGATAAAATCTACCAGGAATGGAGAATGTCTATGCAGTAAAATTTGTTATTGTATGTTGAAAACTAGAGAACATGAAATAAAATGCAAACATCAATAGATAAACAATTCAAAACAAAAATGAAAGGGAGTTCGCAATACGGTATTTTACCTAGTAGAAGTCAGAAGAATTGTCGAAGATCATGAGGGGTATTGCAAAGCCCTAGTTAGTTAGAGGATTACGAAAGAATCCATAAAATCAAAAAATCAAATCAAAATCTTCCTGGGTGGTCCCAGTCCTGAGGAATGCGCCAGTGGCGGGGAGTGAAATAGACGATCGACCAACAAGTTCAAACACGTCTGGTACACTAATGAAATCACAGCTTTCCTAATAGAATTCTATCATTCTTATTTTCTGAAAATTGAAACAAACCTGCAGCCCCCGGAATCAGCCTTTTGGTATACGTGTATGTCTTTTGGTGAGATATTACGAACCATCTTCGGCTTCGTCTTCGTGTGTTTTTTCATAATAGATAATTTGATAATCATCCATCGTAATCTTTATAATAGGCATAAAGATTTATACGTTTTACATTATTAATTCAAACGAGAATTTTTTTTTTATCCGATTACTGCATAAGAGTCCCAACTTCCCCCAACCATCTGGAGCCAGTGATTCTATGGCATCTCCAATTGGGATATGTTGTGAGGCTTAAGGTAGTGGGGAGGGGAAGGAGATGGGTAGAGGATACTGAAAGTATCTGCCACTCTGGATTTTTAATTAATACATTGTGTAATATCACAAATGAATTAAATAAAATTTACTGCGCACGCCGGGATTTGAATCCTCGACCTCCGGATTCGTAGCCGAGGATCGTAACCACTCAACCACGGAGGCCATCATAAAATAGTATTTTAGTAAATTCCATTATTTACTTCATTTTTACTGCTAATGAGGTACAGATTAAACGACCTCTTTCCACAATTCGTTGAAAATGTTAAGATTGCATTAAATACTGTCAATTGATTTATATAAATTATTCTACGTTATTATCACGTCGTTTCATGTAAAATTATTTAAACGTACAAATAATAACCGGTCGTCCATTGAAATAATTTAATCACTTCATTTTCAGCTCGGTAAAAACCACATTAAAAAGATTCGCCGCGGAATGAATCATGCTTTGACCGAGCAGGGTAAAAAAATATAGTTGGACGGTATTAACTATTCAATCTGGCCTTTTTGCTTCATTAGAGATATAGTGGTATTTTTTGCCAGCTTGTATATTGACTGTCGAATATTATTTTTTATTCTGAAATTTTTTTTTTTTTTTACAGTAACTCCACACAGGAGACCAAGGAGGAAACAATTTCCCTCAAGGCCTATATCATCTTTGGGGATGCTGTGTGGAGGATCTTTTAGAGGATAGGAAGGAGTGAACTTGGGTCTTGAAGAGACCCATGTTATAGGATGGAGGAAACACAGAGGCCGGCAGATCATTCCACAGCCGAGCTGTTGAACACAAGAACGAGTCGTAGAAGCGACCCGTTCTCATGTGACAAATGTCAACCGTGTGCAAATGTTGGGCGCGCGTTTGGCGTGTTTCCCGACTATGCACCGGTACCGAAGGGATCAATGACGCTAGTTCCTCAGGGCATCTTCCATTAAAATACCGGTAGAACAAGGACAGCATTCCCACCCGACGTCTGTGCTCCAAAGATTGCAACCCATTTGTTAAGATAGGCGAATCTATCAAACACAGACACAGACTTTCTGCACAGAGTCAAAGGTTTTTTTTCAGATATTTTGGGACTCCCGACCAGAGGTGGCTGCCAAATTCTACAATGGGGCGAACTTGCGATTTGTACAGGGTCAGCAGTTGTGTACTATTAAAAGTATCTGCGGGCTCTGTACAATACGCCCAGCTTCTGAGAGGCTAACTTTACTCGGGTTTCGATGGAGACCCCATACCTGAGCTGATCACTTAAGGTTACACCAAGCATATCAATGGAGGGCTTGTTGGGAAGATTGCTTCCATTAAAGGGGACTAGATTGTCATTTCGATCCTTTTTAGACGTAATCAGACATGATTGGGTCTTTGAAACATTCAATTCGACGAGGTTATTCTTACCCCAAGAGGAGACCCTCTCGAGGTAACCGTCCATTCTCTGCTTCAAAGCCCTCCGACCCGTTGGAGTTTGTGTGGCCTTTGGGGGCTTGTCAAACAAAAAGCTATCATGGACTGTACTGTCATCCGCGTAATAGTGGATTAGTGCACATGTCAAGAGGTCATTGATGTCCAACAAAAACAATGTCTGAGACAGAACCGATCCTTGTGGGACGCCAGCATTTATTGAATGCGAGGAAGAGATGAAACCATCAGCAACCGTCTTAATCGATCTCTCCCTCAGAAAGTCGGCAATCCACGTACACAAGGAAACAGGAAGTCCGTAAGAAGGAAGTTTGTTGACAAGTCCTCGATGCCAAACCCAGTCAGAGGCCTTAGAAATGTCCAGTGAGACCATTTAAATCTCACCATAACGTTTCAGGCACTGCCCCCAAACATACGTCACATACGCGAAAAGATCACCGCACGACCGGTTCCGCCGGAATCCGTACTGACGGTCGTTAATAATTTTGTTCTTCTCGAGAACTAGTGACATATACAATGTTTACATAGAATACACTAGTGACATATACAATGTTTACATAGAATACACTAGTGACATATACAATGTTTACGTAGAATATACTAGTGACATATACAATGTTTACATAGAATATACTAGTGACACATACAATGTTTACATAGAATACACTAGTGATACATACAATGTTTACATAGAATACACTAGTGACATATACAATGTTTACATAGAATACACTAATGACATATACAATGTTTACATAGAATACACTAGTGACATATACAATGTTTATAGAATACACTAGTGACATATACAATGTTTACATATAGAATACACTAGTGACACATACAATGCTTATAGATACTAGTGACATATCTGTGTTACATAGAATATACTAGTGACACATACAATGTTTACATAGAATACACTAGTGACACATACAATGTTTACATAGAATACACTAGTGACATATACAATGTTTACATAGAATACACTAATGACATATACAATGTTTACATAGAATACACTAGTGACATATACAATGTTTACATAGAATACACTAGTGACATATACAATGTTTACATAGAATACACTAGTGACACATACAATGCTTACATAGAATACACTAGTGACATATACAATGTTTACATATAATACACTAGTGACATATACAATGTTTACATAGAATACACTAATGACATATACAATGTTTACATAGAATACACTGGTGACACATACAATGTTTTTATAGTATTGATATTATTGAAGTTACTTGATACTCTTAAAATAAAGTCCAACATAATATGTGGTAGTGGTAAATACGTGCCTTTATAATTTTCCTAATTAATTACGAATGATTAATATTCCCTCTTGGGATCTTTTTTAAGAGTGCCAATCTAGGGACAGGAACCAGGAACATACTATTTATTTATTTATTTAACGCCCGCAGGGTTTTACGTTAGTTTTATGTAGATCTTGTTATTTTTATTATTTATACCGGGTTTTTATAGATGGTCACATGTACGTGAGAACAATCCAGTTATAAAAACGCAAATTACAAACAATCATGCATGAGACACACAAAACATAAAATTAAATACAATATAAACATAAGACACAAAGAGAGACACAAGTGATACATAAAATAATTATCCCAATCATTGTTACATATTTTTAAGTGACAGCGAGACATTCTTTTTTAAACTGTACACATTATCTATGAAAATGTATATATTAGTACACTCTATCTTATTATTTAGTCGACACATTTGAGGTAGAGGACTAAAGTTTAAAATATTTAGCTTTCTAATTTCAACTTTTTATTATTTGGAGGCTTAATTTGGAGAAGGTTCTTTTCAAAAATGAATAGTGACTTTTTAATAATACATTTGATTTTATTGTTAGAAATAAATATCTACCGAGTGAATTTATTTATCCGAAATATCCCGCCCCGACGGTCACTAAATTTAAATTAATTATTGTTGACTGATTTGTAGTAAGGGGGAGAAAATATAACGTTCAATGCCTTTTATAAGCAAATTTGTTCTCGTGTCGGGATGAGGTTCTATACTAGGGCGATAATCGATTCTAGGACTGCCATCTATGGTTTTTTTCTATAAGGTATTTCTCTGTTTTCACAGATCTGCATTAAAGAAATTTTTACTGTATGAACATGAGAATGAAGAAAAAAATCCAGTGATAAGGAGGGTATATAAAATACAACAGTGAATTACTCATATTACCCACACATAGGACTACATGAATTCTCATTTTAATTTAGAAAAATATAAGTTATATAATAATATGTACGAGTATGTCAAAATGGTGGTTCTAAAAACTATCCACGTTTATTATTCCATGTTTTACAGAACATAAGATAAGTAATACATGCAATTTAGAAAGATGCCCAATAATCATTATATATACACATTTGAATAAACAATTTTTTTGTTCTGACACAGTGTCGTAACAGTAAACATAAATAGAATAATATTTATTATCAAGTACGTAGTCTGTGAAGGGGAGAAATTTTTAAATAGTTTATTTGCAGGCCTAGGAATATTATAGAGAGCCGTCTGTCGTGTATCCCCGGTGGGTATACGCAAGGGTAATAAGGTTCATTAAATCTAATCGTTATATCTGTAATTCGCTATTTCTTAATTTTTTTTTATATTATTATTGCATAATATTAATTACAAAGAATGGAAACTCGAACCCGCTAAGCCACTGCAAGTAGCTTGTCAGCAGGAGTTTAGTTCAACAATATTATATAATACAACAATAAATAACAATCATCACACAAATGTAGCTCAAAATTAGACCAATATAGGTGCATTCACAAAAACGCAGCGATAAATGATTAAACATACTTTTCTCCACTTTGAAAATCATATTCTTATTTTAAATATTTTGTAAAACATACAATGGAACGGTCAGAAAAAAGTAATATTTCTGATTGGATTTTGAAAAATGCTAAGCCTATGTAAATTTATAAAATATTTAATAAATATTTTTCTATTTAAAAACATTATGTTTATCGTATTGCGTAATAATACTATCATTATTTTGAATTAATAAATAATAACTCTCCGACGTCCCCCCCCCCCTTAAAAATATAAACAAATTTATTAATTTAAAATATTATGCAATCCAAAAAATAAATCCCATGTATTTCATGACCTTCTTAGTTATTTCATTAATATGATGAATAGGAGTTAGACAAGTACCAAGTCGATGTACTATACTGATTTCCCATCATTATAATTAATAAGGAACTAGCAAAATTACAAACATTTAAATAAAGCTTGTGATGTATGGCAGTGAGGCGTGGAACTGGCAGAGGAAGGGTGAAAGTAGACTAAATGCTGTATAAATGAAATCTCTGAGGCGAATGTGTCATAAAACTAGTGTGAAAATGATGAAATTAGCAAATAATACGAAGCGTAATGAGTAAGATTAAAAAAGAATGCTTAGACGGTTTGGGCATGTAGAACGAATGAACGAAGAAAGGAATATAAGGAGAATATATGACGCGAATGTGAATTGAAGAAGAAGTCGGGGACGCCCTAGGAAGACATGGCACGATCGAGTGAATCAAATACTTGAATCTGGCCATCAGAAGTCAGAATAACAGGAGACAATGTATGAGACGTTGTACGAATGTGAATGAAGCCAAGATGGAGTTGTTTGGCGGTCTGTCCTCTCTGCCTACCACTGCGGAGAAGCGGTGTTAGTTGGTTAAATTTATTTAGGCCAATAATTCGTCCACCGAAAATATTACATATTTTTTGGCATATTTGAGAGTGTGCCTGGTTAAAAATATAAATTACCTACAGACTGTCAACAAAGTATACACAAATTGAGGGCGTTGCAATCGTTTATATGGCTTTAAATGGCAACACCAAGACGGTTGAGATTAAAATAAAACATACCTTTAAAAAGCACTATGATCCATGTGAATATTTCTCATAATAATTCCAAACGGCGTTGCTAGATGTGTGGTACTTCCTAAAAGGAAATGATTCTACATATTCTAAGGAAATTTAATATCAAAACATGTAATTTTTTTTTAATTTACATATCAAGGAGCCATTTATCAAATTTTAAATCAAAATAAAACCATGTGAAAGACACGCCCACTTAAAAGATAAGCTTTTTTATTGATCTTTGAAAACCGAAGTTATTCCTTTCTTACCCGCTGCAGTACTACTACTGCCGGGTCGGGAGTCAAACATCCTGGTGAGGCCTGTACATAGCCACTTCATTTAATGGGCATCGTACCCTACGAAATTGTGATTAAAACTAAATATAAATAAATTTATTTCAAATTACTTTGTATTCACCAGTTTATTATTATACATGAACATGTTATGAAAGGGATGCTTTCCTCATCAGGAATACATAGAATATTAAATATATGAAAAAATAAAACACTTTATTAATATATACAAGTATATGTGTATATTCAATTATCGAATACAGGCCAGATTCAAAGTTCCATTGAACAATAGCTATTTTCATACTTGAAAATGCACAGCACGAATAATAATAATAATAATAATAATACTTGGACGATTTATATAGCGCCGTTTTTTTGTGAAAAATCACCTCAGAATACCCTTTATTTCTGCGCAAAAAAACACTACTTTCGAGTATACATCGCTATGCAATGACAAATCCACGAAATTACAATAATTTCACCAAAGTGTTTTCGAGAAAAAGTCTTCCGTTCGATCCATGGACGGTTTCGATAATAATCTCTTATTTATTCCGACCTTGAGTTTGTGCAAAGGATTATCGAACCCTTTATCCAAAAAGGGACATGTTACTGCCCTCTCTTGTGCATTTCAGAAACCACCAATCCAAATCAGCGAACATTTCAGTCCGGGGATGCGACAAATCGCAACCTTTGAGATATAGTCATAATCTAGTCTCCTTTAATGGAAGCAATCTTCCCAACAAGCCCTCCATTGATATGCTTGGTGTAATCCTAAGTTACCAGCTCAGGTATGGGGACTCCATCGAAGCCAGAGTAAAGTTAGCCTCTCAGAAGTTGGACGTACTGTACAGAGCCCGGAGATTCTTTAAGGCTGAATAACCACCCAGCTAAAATTCATGTTTCCGTCAAAAACGGTTTTCGCACTGGGCGGGAGATGGCAACACTGCGGTTTACTCCTGTCTCGCGAGCCAACGTATCGTACAGTGTGGTTCCAATGAAATTATTGATGAATTCTAGGTTCTAGCATTTTTACCGACTAATTTGTCATTTGGGTCTTGGGCATGGAAGTGCGTAAACATGAAAAGGAAAATAACCAAATATATAGCATTATGCATCTACCGCGATTTATTTCATACAAAATTTGGAATAATATGTACCTACATTCAAAATGAAAAAGCAGGAAGGTAAATTTTTTTGTTGTTAATTTTACAAATAGTGAAACTAAGAAGAAAGTTTTTTGATTTGATAATAAATATTTATATTGAAAAACAAAACATATGATAATATTTTTTTAAACGCAATACGGCTGTACGCAATATTCGCCCAAACGCAACAAGCCGTATCCCGTACGTTCAGGTACAAAAAAAGCTATACCCAAAACCCACAAAACATTCGAATACGTCAAGTTTGTTCCTGCATTATCTCGTATAGTATTGCAACGGGTGGGTTCGAATATTTTCCTCTCTCCCTTACAAGTTACGTCAATTTATTTGTTGTTTTCCAAATAGCAAAACTAAACAAAACGGTTTTTTTGATAGCGGATATTATCATTAAATCAAAAAACATACATATTATGTAAAAAATAATTTTACTATTAAAAATATTAAAAAAATAATATTAAATGACAAGCAATTGAAGACTTCATATTTTACACTTTATTTAATTCCGCCATTTTGGATTTTGGATATGAATATTATAAAAATAATAAGTGTGCTCTAAGGCAGTCATATTTTGAAACAAGTTCGTATGTTTTTGGCTAATTTAATTAATATATACAGTTTTTGAATTAGTATGAAATTTTTTTTTATCGCTTTTGTTTTGTATTTTAAAGGCGTATTTGTTTAGTTTTGGCATAATTTTAACTTAAGTTCATAAAATAAATTAGGGTATTCAAGATCAAACCGATTATCAATACGGATATTATAATAATGTTAATACTCAATACTATTATTATTCTTAGAGTTGAAGTTTCTAAAAAGGTATATACTTTTTTACTTATGTTTAGTTATGATTTACCGTGAATAGAATATACAATTAGGTACGGTGAAGCTCATTTTTGTTTCGGCATATGATATTCTAACCTCAAAACTCATCAAAACCGACCGGTCATAGATTTAGAGGATTTTTACGGGCTTTGAAAAATTGAAACTTTCAAAATTATTTTAACTATGAAAAAAAAATGTCCTGGAGTTCCTTTCAGTGATTAGGATTTATTTAGAATAGACGAGCTATACAGGTCTTAAGGTTTGCATCGCACGTGTCCATTTGTGCAAATAAAAATCCATCAAAATTCTGAATTCTTGTAAAAAATTAATAAACATCAACACAGACATAACCATTCTACAAAAAGAAGAAATTAAATAAGACTTCCCTTTCGAAAGAAAACAAAACGCAAAACTCATAACTACATAATGAAAACTCATTACTATATAATAAGGAATGAACTGCGCATGATTTGAATGATCAAAGACTCGACAGAATTCAGAACTAAACTTAAAACTCATATTTTCAGACAATCATATCCATAAATGGAAGAAATGTATCAGTACCATTGATTCATTCGGACTACCCTATACATATAAGGTACATGCATTATTAAATATATCGCTAATCAATGTTTTTCTACAAAATATTAATTTCGAAAATGTTTTTGATGTTGTGTGTTTTCTGGTGAAAGATTTCTCATTTCCTCTTTTTCTGTCAATTTTTAACCAAATAATTCGTAAAAAATGTTGCTAACCAGAGCGACGCGAAGACACGTCTACCCGCTGCCACCTCTGGGCAGCTAGTGGCGATTTGACCAGTGTAAATAAGTATCGCGCTAACTAGATAAAATAGGCAAATGCGAGTTCGTAAATTTATTAAAATATTTCACTTTTTCAATTATTTTTTTTTTCTAAATATGTCAAATTATAATAATATCTAAGTACAGTAGGTGAGTAAAAAATTCTGAAATATATCGATAAGTACGTGCGTAAATAAATAGACAAATTGAAGGAGTTTCGTAGCAAAACACGTGCTCGGAATTTTTTATTAATGATTTTATTTAAAGTAAAATTGACTTTCCGAAAAGTAGCCAAGCTAGATAATGTATTGATTTATAATACTGTATCATTAGGTGATACTAAATATGTGTGTTTTATAACAAACGTTAGTTTAAAAATGTAAAAATCTGTACAACAACCAACGGAAGAACTTTATTACATAAAAATATATTTATAATTTTTCAAAATTTCAAATAACAGTCTTTTAAAATCAATTTATGTTTTTTTGTGAAAAAGATTTGACACTTCTAGAATTCGTTTCAAAAATGATTTTTTTGTAGTTTTGGCTGGTTATGTCGCCTTAATGGTACACAACTGCTGACCCTGTACAAATCGCAACTGAGCCCCACTGTAGAATTTGACGACCACCTTTGGTTGGGAATTATTTCCCTCAAAACCTCCCGTGTAAAAAATAAATAAAAAACAGTAATAAATAAACAAATGTTAAGTAATTATATAACTACAAAAAAATATATGGTGTTTAACTATATCCCCATATTTATTTTATTCTAAAATCGGTGTTACTGTGAGACGCCATACTTCTGAAATAGTTTTATTCAATTTCTAGTTTATGTTGACAGACTCTACTACTACATCTGCCCACATTTGCTACATGAAGAAGCGCCCTTGACGTGATATTTTACAAAAGTATTACTAAATAAATTACTCAAGTATTATTATAAATTTTGGGGAATGAGCGTATGCATTTCTAAAAGCAATTATTATGAAATAAATTAAGAAATTGGCGAAGAAACATGATTTGGAACGCATAACAGAGCAATCAGTGCCTGAGTTGACATTTTATAAATACGTATGTCAGCAATCTATTACAATACATACTTCATTAGTAAAAAAATCTTTTAATATATTTACTTTTTAAAGAAAGACAAACATTCCCGAGGTTCGAATAACCTGACAATACTTGAAAATCTCCTACTACCATCACACTAAGCAGAAAATATTGCTTGTATCGCGATGGAGGACTTAGCCAGCCTGGGAATTGAACTCACGATGCCTGGATGTGAACTCGATGCGCTATCAACTCAGCCACTAACCGGTTTGTACAACGTCCGAAATGAAGCGTGATTAATTTATTTATTTTACTATGATGACCTTTTAATGAATATTAGCATGTACATACTTCTTTTGGCACCTATTCTATTCAATACGCTATGTAAATGGTTAAAGCAATATCTCGTTCGTTTGTAGACACGTACGTCAGGTAGCCTGATTGCACCTTTTTTTCCAATAAACTCGGCGCTGTCAATCACAAGGGAGATCGACACTGACGGGATGACGGGGTGACGGGGTGACGGGGTGACGGGGTGATGGGATGATGGGATCGTGTACTAACGATTAACAAGCCCATGGTCATTTCGGTGGACGAGATGTTATTCCAGCGCAGCCTCCAAACTGCGTGTCAGTTACAGGAGGTTTATATGTTCTACGTGACTTATATTTACTTACCAGAGTGGCGCAATAAGGAACTCCACTCCAAAATATTATCACTTTAAAAATATATCGTCAAACGCCGATTCTGAATATACAACTTTTACTATATATAATTACGTTATACGTAGAATTTATAAATCGTTATTTAAAAATCATCTCATCAAAACACCTTGTTATATTGATAACATTGTATTTGGAACATCTGGCGTCACATGTGCATTCTGTTTTTGGATTAGTATGGAGATTTTTATTTTTCGATTTTGTTTTGTATTTTAAGTATGTATTTTTTTAGCTTTAGTGAAATATAAACTAAATTTGGGTGACTTTAAGTTCTATAATTTTTAAATGAATGAATTAAAAAATATATTTTGTTTTCACCACTTCATTAATGTACACAGATATGTTCATCTTTCAGAGGCAATGCTTTCTTCATCGGGAAGATATAGAGTTATTATTATTCTATTTATTATTATTCTATATATTATTATTAGTATTGTATATCTTTCATAAATTTTGAAAATTTCGCATTTTATTGGGAAGTGGATATGTATTATTTACTCACAAGTATTCCAGAATCATTTTATACAGTCCGTTTAATATAACAAATAAAATTACAACATCGATAACTAAATGCACTTTTTTATGAAAAATAGAAGCCTTAAATGTATGCTCTGCGTGGTAATCGAATCTGAAACCACCTAATAAATGCGTTAGGTAGACTACTGTGTGAGAGTTCCTAAGTAACTAAACTATGTTCAGTATTCATAGTCTGTATATCAATGTCTGCGAAAAAAATAGGAAAAAAACATTAGAATTTCAAGAGCTCTTAAGAAGCAGTCATAAAATAATTTACCATATTGTGAAATGTCACCTCAAGGGCGCTTTCCAAAGCTATAAAAATAAGTATTATTTATATAAAGTGTAATTACTTTAGAACAGATAGTCTTTCACTTAAATTAAACGCGTTGTTACAGTCTAGGTCTGGACGAAAACCAGAATTAACATATTGTGAAATGTCACCTCAAGGGCGCTTTCCAAAGCTATAAAAATAAGTATGATATATATAAAGTGTAATTACTTTAGAAAAGATAGTCTTTCACTTAAATTAAACGCGTGGTTAGAGTCTAGGTCTGGACGAAAACCAGAATTAACATATTGTGAAATGTCACCTCAAGGGCGCTTTCCAAAGCTATAAAAATAAGTATTATTTATATAAAGTGTAACTACTTTAGAACAGATAGTCTTTCACTTAAATTAAACGCGTGGTTAGAGTCTAGGTCTGGACGAAAACCAGAATTAACATATTGTGAAATGTCACCTCAAGGGCGCTTTCCAAAGCTATAAAAATAAGTATGATTTATATAAAGTGTAATTACTTTAGAAAAGATAGTCTTTCACTTAAATTAAACGCGTGGTTACAGTCTAGGTCTGGACGAAAACCAGAATTTACATATTTTGAGACGTCGCACAGTTTGTCGAAAGGGTGTTTTTGGGAAATGAAAGGTATTGTTGTATTTTTATTTTTCATAAAACCTTTTACGCATGTTCTAAATTAATGAAGCATTAAGAGGGAACAAATTCAGATTTTGGAATTAAGGTTCAGATAATAAATAATCTACAATTACTAGATAATTCTTTGAATTCATATAACAAACTGTCCAAATGGGGTAAAATAAAAAATATATGTATATTAACTGACATGCTGCGCCGATCCACACCTGAAGTGTTGCGGACACGGCTGGTACGTATTTGGTATTTCTTGGTTTCCTGGAGGTTCTATGAGCAAAAAGTATATTTTAGTTTAAAATAAACATTGTTTTAATTTTTACTCTATCTTCTTAAAAGCGTAAAAATACCGTGCAGCGAGTAAATGGTATTTATATTATTTTTTTAAATACAATATTGTAATATTTAAAGGGCGTTAATATTGTAATAAATATCATTATTTTAATCACTTCAAATACAATCTTATTAGTATTATACAGTTATAATTTTTAAGTAAAAACTCGCTTAATTTGTAATCTTGTAAAGATATAGATAAAAGGAATATTTGTGTGTATGACTAAATATACATAAACAAATGTTTAAAAAAATGTATAAATTCCTTGAAAAAAAACTCTTTTTTTGCTGTCACTAACTATTTATTACACAAGTATACCCACGCACTGGCCTTGCCTGTGTGGGATTTTTTGCTATTTATATACAATATACGTAAATTTATATGCATTTATTCAAATACATATATAATTTAATTTAAAATATATATATATATATATAACCTTTGTATCTAAGTTTATATAAAAGCATTTATCAAAAAATTAACTAATGTATAAAAAAATATACAAGTAATAATCGTGTTTGTTACATGAATATTTCTCAGTTAGTTGAACTCAAATTTAGTATCAAAATAATCTTCGAAATGTATTTTCAATCAAAAAAGTATTATTTCTTCAATGAATGCATAATTATTTTGTGATGTCATTATTTATAAAATTAATAAGCAATAATAATTTATTAAGAATTTCGCTTTCGAAACATGTAGATATTTATATATTAAAAACATTGGTGTAAACAAAGTAATACTTAATAATTTATTAATAATGAGCCCCCCAAATAACTATATATATATATTGAAGAAATAAAAAGCTATACTTTGTTTACACCACTGTTTAATATATAAATATAGACATGTTTCGGAAGCAAGGCTTCCCTCATCAGGATACATACCATAGGGAAAGGGAAGGGGAACAAAATACCCTCTAAAAATTGGACTCTGAGTTAAATTTAATTGCTTTTTTTTAATTTGGAAATTATTATTTTTTATCGTATAATATTAATTATATACAGTGGGAACTTATACCCGCTAAGCCACTGCAAGTAGCTTGTCAGCAGGAGTTTATTTCAACAATATAATATAATACAACAATAAATTACAATCATCATACAAATGTAGGGCAAAATTATTACATGTTGTTATCAATGTACATAAGTTGAAAAAAAATATTAAAAAGAAAAAATAATGAAAAAAGCATTACAGTTTTGTTATTGAGATACTAGAGTCCAATTTTATAACACCGATTAAAATAATATTATAAAAATGTCAATATCATTAAAAATATCAAAATTATAAAAGTACCAATATTATAAAAATATCAATATTATAAAAATATCAATATTTTAAAAACATCAATATTTTAAAAAATGTCAACATTTTAAACATCAACATTATAAAATTACCAATATTATAAAAATACGAATATTATAAAAATACGAATATTATAAAAATACCAGCATTGTAAAAAATATCAATATAATAAAAATATCAACATTATAAAAACAATAATATTACAAAAATTTTATATTACGTAAATATCAGAAATATCAAAGCATCTGTAAGTATTAAATAAATTGAGAAATAAAATAAAATAAAAATATATATACATATATACATAAAACAGCAGTACAGGTTCGTTACAATGAGGATACACTTAATATAATAGTAACACCGTAACAGTAAATACACCAGATATCGAGGAGCTATACATCAAAGGAGATCGTCATATTTGTTACCATCAATACACAAGGTTATTTTCCAAAAGCCAACACTTTAACATCAGTAAGAATTTCATCACAGGTCAATTGTTTTTAAATTCGTACGGCAATTTGTTAAATATAAATGATACAATGTATTCATGGGTTCGTTGACCATATTTATTTTGAAATATTGGCACTATATTTTGTGTGAAACGTGTATTGTGTACATGATCCACCACTGCCTTATACGGACTTTCAGATATATGTTGCAGTAGAATTTTATGCCACAAAAGACCACGAACAGGTAATACATCAATTGATTTGTACATGATATCAATGTCTCGCCTTTGCTTAAAAACTGTTTTAATTACTAGCAATTTTACCATGGCATTTTGAATCAGCTGTAAATTTTTTATGTTGGTCTTTCAGGAGTGTCCCCAAGAAGTTATACCATACCTTATAGTCGATTCTTCTAAAGACAAATAAATTAGTTTCATAGTTTTTATAGGCACACATAATTTTTCCTTACGGAGTCTTCCTACAATGGCTCGAAGTCGCTTACAGAGGTTGGAAATTTGTACGTCCCATTTTATGTTACAATCCACCGTAACACCTAGATAAGCATACTGGTTGATTTTTATATTTCTAATGCTTCAAAGTTATTAAGGCGCAAACCTATTCAATTTGCATATATTACTTACACTACTATATTTTAATCAAAAGTGTGGTTATTGTTATATATTGTTGTATTATATAATATTGTTGAACTAAACTCCCGCTGACAAGCTACTTGCAGTGGCTTTGCAGTGGCTTAGCGGGTACAAGTCCCCATTGTATGTAACTAATATTATACAATTGTTTTATTTATTTTTTAAACATACTTTATGAGTTTGAAACATGCCTTTGAAAGCAAGGCATCCCTGTGAGTAAGTACCATGTTCGCATCAACTTACGCTACAATACGTGCCTATGCCATACTGCTATCTTGGATATATTTTAAATATGTAGTCAGTTAAGCGAATGATTTCCCAGACAGATTTGTTAGAGCAGCTCACAAAGATTCTACCTAATTCAACTGGAAAATATTGTTCGCAGCATTTCCACTGCAGCGGAAGTTATGGGAGGGAAATTACTGTAACATTTTCTACCTTTTCGTTTCACTGCACATTTATATGTATGTAATTTCCTTTGTCTGAACGTCGGAACATTACGAAGGAGAAGTTACGGCGTTTGTTTCAATTTGAATCGTGGACTACTTATGTAAGACATTCACTTCGGCATCCTCGCACCGGAGCACTTTAAACCTGAGCTAGGGTATTTAAACTGTTCATTTATTTATTTTAAAAACAAACAAACAGTATGTGAATAAAATGAGTGGTGTACAATTTACAAGGTTTTAGAAAATTATTACAAGGATCGGTACCGATGACATGTCTCTATGCCAGCCGGTTAGTGCTTACCTAAAGGCACTTACAGAATAAGAAAAAAAATCACGCATCGGTGCTCAAATGCGTCCAGAGCCCGCAACACTATAAATAACTAAATGTGCAAAAAAATAGTATCTATTAAAACTTTTTACGCTTTTTAAGGTAATTCAAGTCTATACATTCTGATGATACGTACTTTTCTGTTATTCACATGATCGTGTCATGTCTGTCGCGGACGTCCCGACTACTTCACTTTCACGCCATATATTCTTTTTACACTGCTTTTCATGTACCAACTATGTAAGCGTTCCTTTCTTGATCTTATTTATTACGCTGACATGAGTATTGCATTCTTTCCGGGAATCCGGATTTTGTAGTATGTAATATTTATTTATTTATTTGTAAGAAACAAACAGCTTTTAATACAGATTTATATAAAAGGAAGTTTTACAAAAGGTAAGCCAACAAAGTTTCTTATGCTAAAAGTGCTTAAGTAAATATGTTTTATTACAAAAAACAAAATAAGAAGGAAGAGAAAGACAGGATCGGGACAGGAGATGCTCTCGATACATTTTATAGGCGTGCATCACAATTTGTGGTCGTACGTATTACTGCGGTTCGATATTTTGAAAGGGTAGTTATTGTGAAGAATGTCGATATTGTGAAATTGTGTGTTATATTGCGCACAAATACGGGGAATTGGAGAATTTATCCTAAGATTGGTCCTGCATGCGGGCAAATAAAAAAAATCTGTTTGTCGGGTTGGTCTTAATGATATGTGAAAGTTTATAAAGTTAATGAGCTCTGGCGAGTCCAGGCTATTATTAATAATTTTAAATAACAAGATTTGATAAAATATTAAGCGTCGCGTTTGAAACGTGATGAAGTTATGGGATTTTAAGGAATCTGTATTATATGCAAAGTGTAAGTTAAACTTATAATTTATATGCTTAAAGAATTTACGTTTAATGCTTTCGATTCTTTCAATATAGTTTTGGTATAAAGGTGTCCATATCGGTGTGCAGTATTCTAAGTGAGGGCAGATATACGCTGTGTAAAGGGAGTCTTTATGTTGTGAAAAGGTTTTTTAATACGAATTATAAATCCCAGAAGTTTATTGGCTTTATTGATAACCTCGTTAGATTGTTTAATAAAAAATTGTTTCACATCTAGTATCACCCCAAGGTCTCGAATTTATTCTACTTCTGTAATATGTGTTTCGTTTAAAGTGTAATTGAAATGAATCGCCTTTTGTTACGTGTGAACGATAATTTGTTACATTTTTAAATAATAATAACTAATTTGTTCAATTTGCAGTACACAAAAAGACAACTGAGGTCATCTTGAAGTTTGATGCAGTCATTGATTGATTTGACAACTAACTTTTTTTTATCATCTGCGTATGCTAGGTAATTGGCATGTAAAAAACATTTGTGGATATCATAAATAAAACATTAAATAAAAGTGGCCCTAGGTGATAACCTTGAGGTACACCGGAGGGCACGATAAAAAGCTAGACTTAGTTGCCTCTATTGATACACATTGAAGTCTGCTTTGGAGATATGAAGTGAGCCACCTAAGTAAGTCACCGTGAATGCCTATTTGATTTAATTTTTGAATAAGACTGGAATGATTAACCTTATCGAAAGACTGAGAGTAATCTGTATAGATTACATCTACTTGATTTCTACTGTCCATATTGCTCGTTAGATATTCCGTAAAGTTTACTAAATTTGTTACTACCGATCTTTTTCGTAGAAATCCATGTTGTTGGTTTGTTTGTTACAAACAATGGTTGTATAGATTTTATCGTAGATAATGCGTTCAAAAAGTTTACTAAATACGGAGAGTATTGAGATTGGGCGGTAATTTTCAGCGTTACTTTTTGAACCTATTTTATGAATGGGGATTATATTTGCTTTCTTAAACTTTTTTGGAAATTTTCCTATCTTTGAGACATTGTAAATATGTTAGTTAAAGGGTAAGTAAGATTCTGGGCACATTTTGAAACAAAGTATGTATTAACTACAGAGTGTAAAATCTGTGTGTCTGATATTTGAGCCCGGGAAATATCTAGAATGATTTTCTATGATTCTCTCTGGATATTCTATGTCAACACAACTATTATTCAGTGCCCAATATCATTGCCATCATAATAATAATAATACTTGGATTACTTCTATAGCGCCGTTTTCGTGAGAAAATCACCTCAAGGGCGCAAATCATGAGCAATGGAGCTTTTTTATTTTGGAGAAAACACAGATACATTGAAATTGTATACAAAAATTAGCAATGAGGGAGAATTCGTCTGTACCCCAAACCATTTCTCACAGATTAATAATATGAAAAAAATCTTTTTTTTTTTTTTTTTACGTACAAATTATTTTATATTCAAACTAGCTGATGTATACCGGGGCTTACTCGTTTTTTTTATAATGTGATGAAGTTGTGAATTCTTGCTTGTCGTTTGGATGCCACATTGATTTGTAAAACAAAGAAGCATTCATTTTAAAATTTTATTTCATTCCAAACATTTTTTTTACAAAATTTATTTGAATAATAAAGTTCTTAAGTAGGTACCTACTTCTGTTATTCATTTTGAAAATATTCTATCCTAATAAACCTTCTTCTTTTGAATATTAAATCTGTGGCTAACCAGAGTGGTGTATCTTTGGTCTAAAGGGTGTTTTAGAGTACTCAGTCCAAGGGAATTACTTATATATCTATTTTCCTTCTATCTTCTTTAATTCAATAACATTTATTAGACTTCTACTTTTGTATGCTTTGCCACTGACAGCACGATCAATAATCATAACACAGGTATTTATAATATTGTAATTATTTGTATGTTAGTTGTGAGACTCTAGTTTAGGCCATAATTGTAAGTCATTTTGCAGTATTGTATATAAAATATGCACTTGGTCACAGATATGTATTAGTTTTAAATGTGTATTAGGCTTGTGTGTGTGTTAGGTTTATATTCCAATTATTTTTTTTACGGTAACTACACACAGGAGACCCTGAGGGAAATAATTTCCCTCGAGGCCTATATCATCTTTGGGGATGCTGTGTGAATGGTCTTTTAGAGGATAGGAAGGAGTGAACTTGGGTCTTTAAGAGACCCATGTTATAGGATGGAGGAAACATAGAGGCCGGCAGATCATTCACCTACTTATGTCTAAATTGTAAGTCACTAGCTATAAGCCATAGATGTAAGTCACCAATTATAAGTCTCTGTAGTTAATCCCTAGCCGTCAGTCTTAATTGTAAGTCAATAGTTATAAATCTTACTTGAAAGCCATTAGTAATAAATTTTAGCTGTAAGGTATTAGTTATACGTCTAGGCGATGTGTTATATAAATTATTTGTAAAACGCCCTTGAGGTGATTGTTCACAAAAACGGCGCTATAAAAGTGATCCAATAATAATTATTATTATTAACGTCAATACAAAATGGCAGGTTTAGTGTTTTTCATAGTAATTTTAAAACGTTACAGCAACAGTTTTACTGGATTTTATTGGATTTCATTCAAACTACTCTCTAAACCTACCCACAACGGCGCGATACAAATCATCCAATTATTATTATTAATAAGGGGAACGGCTGCGGTGCCTGTTTCAAACAAAACTGAATTTTGGATTGGTGGCCAAAATACCCATCCAAACTGAATGATCTATTTTTTTAATTAAAGGTTTAGTAAATATCTACTACGGATGAGAAGTATTTTATTTATTTTTGATTTACCTTATGAAATATCGGCCATTAAAATAATTAATTTGTCGCGATTTTAGAGGCATCTTTAACAATTATTTAAGGGCTAACGGTGATTTCAAAAATAATAATACTTTTTTTGCTGACCTGCTTGAAAATATAATGAAATATAAAATTAATTTTATTTTTTAAATATTAAAATAAACATTATGATGGACTTTAAATTAAATTAAAAACGACCAATTTACGGTGGAACACAAATTTGCCATACATAATTTAAAACATCTACCCGAAAATGGCTACTTTATGTTTTATTTTTATATTTTTATTTATGTAATCATACTTACATTTCAAATGTGATATATTTTTTATAAAGTATGATAAACCCGCAAATAATTTTCTAAGCTGCCTCTAAAATTATGAAAATTGATTTTTTTCTATGGCACATACTTAAAAACTTAAAACAAAAATAAATTAAATACTTCTCATCCGTACCAGATATTTAGTAAATCTTTAATTTAAAAAAATAGATCATTCCGTTTGGATGGGTATTTTGGCCTCCAATCCAAAATTCAATTTTGTATGAAACAGGCACCGCAGTCGTTCCCCATAAGTACAATCTGTATTATTTTCAGCGAAAGCGGTAAAATAATTTTCGAGAAAATCGAGGATAGACTGACAGACAAACATTATCTTTATATGTATAGATATAATAGAAATACTAAGAAAAATGTTCGCACATTTCGAATAAAATTAACCGCCTGGAAAAATTATACGTCCTCACTTGACTGGATATAAAAAATATTTAATTTTCGAGTTTTATCAGACTTCATGGAAAAGCCGAGGTTCATGGGGGTTTGTGAATTAATAATAATTAAGTTTGTGATAAAGGGCATAACGCATATTCAATTTATTTTTAAATCATTTTATAGGTAACATTAGTAACTAGTCCTACTTTATAAAGTGGACCAATTTGACGTACCTCGTCCAATGACTCAACTCATCGCCAGTTACCTATTAAATCGTTCTTTCCGTATAAAATTAGACGGTGGATTCTCATCAACAAGGCTTCTATCCGCTGGTATCCCCCAAGGTTCAATATTAGCCCCCATCCTGTTTAATTTACACACCAGCGATATCCCTATACCAATGGATCATCACATTAAAATACGCAAAATTGCAGATGATACTAATACCATGTCAAGCTCTACTAAGCTCACAGCCACACGTCAAGTCCGATCTCAAGCTCTCCTCTTGGAGGAATATTATAAAATGTGGCGTATTACAATAAGTCTTTCAAAAAGCGCTACCACAATTTTCACGCGTAGAATGCCGAAATGGCAACCAAATATCAAAATATTTGGGGAGAGCGTACCTTGGACCAACCAAGTCAATAAAGTACTCATTTTAGACTCAAAACTCACATTGAAAAAGCATATTCTAAAAAAATTTAAGTAAATAAATTGCGTCATAAGTTCTCTCTAGCCCGTGCTTGGTAAGAATAGTAAATTATCCACGGACAATAGAATACTCCTATATAAAACCACTATCAGAACCATATGTTCACACGCTGCAGCTATTTGGAGAAACGCATCAAAAACACACATAAAACCCTTACAAACCCTGCAAAATAAGTTAATTCGACGAATATTGAATCCTCCTTCATGGATCTGGGTTAATACTCTAAACAAAGCCACAAACATTCCTCTGATAAAGGTACTAATTAAACCACTTTCTGAACCATTTTATGCCGGATTACCCGGCCACGAAAACCCAACGATAAATTCGCTATCAAGCTATGATGCAAATTCTATATTTAAATATAAAAGACCAAAAACGGTCTTCCGAACGGAGTAACTCCTGCAGCATCTTTCCAATTAGTTTTTAGAATATTTTTCACATTGAATAAAAAATCCAAAACGGGAATCTTAAAAAAAATAAATTAATTGCATTAAAACAAGATTATTTTTATAATGATGATATTCTGAATATATATTAGACCAAAGACCAAAAACTAGTCACATCACTATTTATTAATTAGTATATTTTAGGCCGATGGGTTTTATTTCTTACTGCGTTAAAAATGCTAATTAAATAAAGCTAGTTAAAATGAAAGTTTATCATTTATTTTAACCCACAAAGTGTTGAAGCAAAGACATTGATTGTAAGGCGGTAATTCCGATTATCAAAGTTTTGAAGCTAAGACATTGATTGTAAGGCGGTAATTCCGATTATCAAAGTGTTGAAGCTAAGACATTGATTGTAAGGCGGTAATTCCGATTATCAAAGTGTTGAAGCAAAGACATTGATTGTAAGGCGGTAATTCCGATTATCAAAGTGTTGAAGCTAAGACATTGATTGTAAGGCGGTAATTCCGATTATCAAAGTGTTGAAGCTAAGACATTGATTGTAAGGCGGTAATTCCGATTATCAAAGTGTTGAAGCTAAGACATTGATTGTAAGGCGGTAATTCCGATTATCAAAGTGTTGAAGCTAAGACATTGATTGTAAGGCGGTAATTCCGATTATCAAAGTGTTGAAGCTAAGACATTGATTGTAAGGCGGTAATTCCGATTATCAAAGTGTTGAAGCAAAGACATTGATTGTCAGGCGATAATTCCGATTACAAAAGAGTAATTCAAATATGCCACGTTTGTGTTTATTTATTTCTTAGTTGTCGTTCTCCCCCGGAATCCTAAATGGAGGTGGACTAAGGTCCTAAGCTGTTATATTTGTAATTCCTTCAAACGTACATTTCCTGTGTACTTTATGTAGGCAGGCATCCCTTTTAATTCCTATTTTGTAAATTCTTTAAGCCGAGCTTTTTGATGCTTCTTGAATAATTCATTCATCTTTTTTTTATTTTCTTAACAACTCCAGGAAGCATCGTAAAAAATATTCATTGTATAAAATGTAGGTACGCTTTTTTGTATTTCTTGTTGCATTTTTTATCGCAGTGTTTCCTTTGTTTTTTTTCATCATTTGTGTGGCATTTGAGATAGTAAAAGATTACGTCAAGTGTTTGATATTTTCTCTTTTTAAAAATGCATCTTTCGGTTAATTGAGAATATAATATTTGTGTGGCATTTGAGATAGTAAAAGATTACGTCAAGTGTTTGACATTTTCTCTTTTTAAAAATGCATCTTTCGGTTAATTGAGAATATAATATTTGTGTGGCATTTGAGATAATAAAAGATTACGTCAAGTGTTTGATATTTTCTCTTTTTAAAAATGCATCTTTCAGTTAATTGAGAATATAATATTTGTGTGGCATTTGAGATAATAAAAGATTACGTCAAGTGTTTGATATTTTCTCTTTTTAAAAATGCATCTTTCGGTTAATTGAGAATATAATATTTGTGTGGCATTTGAGATAATAAAAGATTACGTCAAGTGTTTGTGATTGTCTCTTTTTAAAAATGCATCTTTCGGTTAATTGAGAATATAATATTTGTGTGGCATTTGAGATAATAAAAGATTACGTCAAGTGTTTGATATTTTCTCTTTTTAAAATGCATCTTTCAGTTAATTGAGAATATAATATTTGTGTGGCATTTGAGATAATAAAGATTACGTCAAGTGTTTGATATTTTCTCTTTTAAAATGCATCTTTCAGTTAATTGAGAATACCATATTGTGGCATTTGAGATAATAAAAGATTACGTCAAGTGTTTGATATTTTTCTCTTTTAAAAATGCATCTTTCGGTTAATTGAGAATATAATATTTGTGTGGCATTTGAGATAATAATAAAAGATTACGTCAAGTGTTTGATATTTTCTCTTTTTAAAATGCATCTTTCAGTTGAGAATATAATATTTGTGTGGCATTTGAGATAATAAAAGATTACGTCAAGTGTTTGATATTTTCTCTTTTTAAAAATGCATCTTTCAGTTGAGAATATAATATTTGTGTGGCATTTGAGATAATAAAAGATTACGTCAAGTGTTTGATATTTTCTCTTTTTAAAAATGCATCTTTCGGTTAATTGAGAATATAATATTTGTGTGGCATTTGAGATAATAAAAGATTACGTCAAGTGTTTGATATTTTCTCTTTTTAAAAATGCATCTTTCGGTTAATTGAGAATATAATATTTGTGTGGCATTTGAGATAATAAAAGATTACGTCAAGTGTTTGATATTTTCTCTTTTTAAAAATGCATCTTTCGGTTAATTGAGAATATAATATTTGTGTGGCATTTGAGATAATAAAAGATTACGTCAAGTGTTTGTGATTGTCTCTTTTTAAAAATGCATCTTTCGGTTAATTGAGAATATAATATTTGATCTGTTTGATTTTTACAAAAAATAGTAGAGCCGTACTAGGAACATTAGTACCATTCAGAATCGAATGGATTTAGCTATATTTAGGTACCATTCAAATTTCGTGCTAAAAAACCCACCTGTTCCTATTAATACTCCCCGAGAGCCTATGCGTGCGATATGAATTCAGCACCTATGAAGCTTTCTGTTATAAGAAATAGTCTATACTAAAACATACTCAGCGTTAAATGAGTGGAAGCGTGCAAATCTGTTAGCTATCCGGGTGCGTAGCGAATATGGAATTTGTTGATACTAAATTTGGAATGGTATTTTCCAAGAATTAATTTTTTTTTTGTATTATTACCTTTTTATGTAATACCACACAAGAGTCTCAACTGCTGCCAACCGTCTGCAGCCAGTAAGACTGTGGCATCCCCAATTGAGGTATGTTGTGAGGCTGAAGGTATTGAGGAGAGGAAGGAGATGGGGATGAAGGAAGGTGATGAAGTACCTGGCTCTTCAGATCTGGTCACCAAATACCGCTAAAGCCATTTCAAGCAACGTTTCGATATTTAATGGTTATATTTCACCAGGGCAATACTGACAGCATCTACCACTCCGGAACGTGCCGCAAATGTACTACATATTATTTATAATGAATAAATTGTTCAATAACACAATTTAATCAAATATGATTTACTTGCACACACCGGGATTAGAACCCGCAGCCTCCGGATTCGTAGCCAAGGATAGTAGCCACTCAACCACAGAGACCGTCAAAAAACGTGTTAGCTAATTATGAAATTAAAACTTTATTTTTATAATATTAAAAAAAAAATAGTTTCTTCCGGAAATTATGATTTTCGAAATAATTTAAACTAACTAACTAACTAACAATCACGTCGTTTTACCGCAGGGGTAGGCAGAGAGGACGGACCGCCAAACAACTCGATCTTAGCATACACTTCTTGGTTCATTCACATTCATACATCGTCTCATACATTCTCTTCTATTATTCCGATTTCTGAAATGGCCCGACTCGAGTATTTGATTCACTTGATCGTGCCATGTATTCCTCGGGCGTCCCCGGCTTCTTCTTCCATCCATATTCGCGTCATACATTCTTCTTACACTCCTTTCTTCGTTCATTCTCTCCACATGCCCAAACCATCTAATCATCCCTTTCTTAATCTTACTCATTACGCTTACATCAGCCTTGCATTCTTTACGAATTTCAATATTTTTCACACGATCATACATGATTTTATCACACATTCGTCTCAGAGATCTCATTTCTACGGCATTCAGTTTACTTTCATCCTTCCTTTGCCAATTCCATGCCTCACTGCCATACATCAGGGTTGGTATCAGCACTCCATTGTAGACTGTTAGCTTCGCTTCTTTGGACAATTTTTTGTTTGCGCCAACCGCATTCAGTCCTCCGTTAACGGAGTTTCCTGCATTCACTATCCTACCCTAACTTCTTTCAATATCCCTATCAGTCTTTCCATCTCTCGTAAACATACTTCCCAAATATACAAAGTCATCGACCTGCTCCAAGTTTTCGTCATTCACAACTATATTGCACACTGTTTTCGTACTGTCTCTTTCAAACACCATGACTTTAAACATACTTACGTTCATCATTAGCTCGTTCTTCGTGCATACTTCATTCATCCTAGATACGAGGGATTGTAAATCCTCCATACTGTTAGCAATCAACACCGCATCATCAGCATACAACAGGCAACATGCTTTAGATTACCCATACTCATCGAAATAATTTATTTTTTCTATAACCTTGAATATTACATTCATTAGCCTGAACCCTTTAACGAATCATAAAATTAAATCTTGTTTCTAGGTCAGTAATCTCTGGTGCAGTGAAATGATGAAATTCCTTTAGATCTAGGAGAAAATACGTAATGAAAAAGACCAACATTTGATTTGTATTGTTGTATTTATTATGTTATGTTTCTATAAACACCCAATCGGGCGTAATAAAGGTTTGCTGTATTGTAAACACGCTTTACAACTCTTCATGTTTTACAAAATCATAATAATTATAAACCTATTACCCACCAATTGCGCTGTAACTAGCTACTTACATAGTCTCTACCTTCTTACCTCTTTTATACTTATTTATTATATTGTGTACTAAGCCACTTTTTATACTCTTTTGTACAACCTGCAGCTGTAATGTAACCACAGGTAAAACTGATAACTACATTCTTGTATTCTATCTACTTACTTCTTTTACACTCGAATTATTATTTTATATACTATATTATTACACTCCTTTGTATAACTATGTGACAAATGCATCAACATGTAAAAGTCTTCTAGGCGTGAATAAATAAATAAAGAGATGAGGGAATTTTTTTCTCCCTTTTTTAATCTCTGATTGAACTTCCAGTGAGATAGACCACGAACCGCCACTGCTAGAGACTAGATCGGATTAATATCACCTTTCCCTTACCCTTCCTCTTCCCACGTTATTCAGCCTCACAACGCACAACAGTCAAAGACACAATGGTTCCTTGGGCATTTGAGACTATTGGTATGGTATCGTAATACGAGAATTTAAAACATAAATTATCTAAAGATATAAATTATAAATTTAACTTATACTTTGAAAATAATACCGAATCCTTAAAATTCCATAACTGCATTATTAATATGTGATCAAATCTTGTTATTTAAAACTATGAATAATAGCTTGGGCTCGCCAGAGCTCATTAACTTTATAAACATTCACATTCCATCAAGACCAACTCGACAAACCATTTTTTTTTGTATTTGCCCGCATGCAAGACCTTAGGATAAATTCTCCAATTCCCCGAATTTGTGCGCAATATAACGCACAATTTTACAATATCGACATTCTTCACAATACCCTTTCAAAATATCGAACCGAAGTGATACGTACGACCATCTCGTGTCCCGATCCTATCTTCCTATTCCTCTCCCCCTTCCATCTTATTTGTTTTTTTTTCTAATAAAACATCTGTTCTTAACCACTGGTAGCATGAAAAACTTTTTTGGCTTACCTTTTGTTAAACTTCCTTTGTATATAAATCTGTAATAAAAGCGTTTTTCTTACAAATGAATGAATAAAATGACAAAACAAAAAGAGAATTTCAGAATTTGACATTCTCGTAATAAGCGGCTATGAAAGTGAAACCAGTTCCGTTTAGTTACCCCAGTTCACAGTTCACACCTACCGCAGTAATTTGGGTAATAGAAGCTTTGGCATTATCCCGTCCGGAGACGTACTAACTAAATACTAAATGCTAAATTTATATGTAAAGCAGCATTTGTTCGTTCAGCTCGAGTTGTTGAGTACCCACGGGGCGCGCCTTAAGGAGGCCCCATATGACTGGTTTGACCAGTAGGTAAAACGAGTCGTATGGAGGCACTTTGCTGGCCCAGAAAAGGCGTGGCTACAGGAAAGGAGAACAGAGCGCTGAGCTATCTGGTCTGTATACTAGATGTATCCCCGGTTAAAACCAAGGTGTTACGGCAGCCTGGCAAGCGGTGTGGCCAGCGACGAGTTTTTGACTTGGCGACACTCCTGTGCAATGCGCTGAGGCAAGCCACCTTGCGATTGAGAATATCACTGTGAAATGCTCTGGAACAAGTCCGTTTCATAATTCTAAAAGCTGATATATGTTTTCCACATAACACTCAAATGCCAAGTAAGCCACAGCAGTTTTGGTCTCACCCAGGCGTCGAGAGTTCAATTCCTCGGCTGGCTAAGTCCTCCATCTTTCAAAAGCAACATCTTTCGCTTACTGTGATGGTAGTAGAAGATTTTCAAATATTGTCAGGTTATTCGTAGCCAGGGAATATTTGTCTTTCTTTAAAAAAAAAAATTATGTAAACAAGTTTTATTGTTTTTTTTTTGTTTTTCTTTAAACATATATTATCAGTTAGAAGTAACTTGAAACCGCCAATTAAACAAATAATACCTAAAACCGATGTTTTTTCATGCGTTATTAATGTCAATTTGCATTGCAGCTGTCAGTCCGATGTCATTTTATTTGTTTTTGTTTTGTGATGAATACAGAGACATCGTGCGTTCGCTTCCGCCTACGTTCATATGACTGGTGAAACCTACCGTGTGGAGTCAATACACAATTTCTGCCGGATCATCCAACTTCTGGGCAAACCAGTCATGTGGGGCGGCCTTTACTGACTTCCTCCCTTACTTCCTTACCGCTCTTCCCCGATAATATAGCTCAGTCTGGCTAGCGCGGGGTAGGTTTGGCCAAATGGGGTGAAAACGGGTGCGGGGTACAACCAACGCTTGGATAAACCAATACCGCCTTCACAAAAGGCCCAGACACTGTCATCCAAAATGGCCGCCATATAAATATGTAATATATAATTTGGTGGGCAATAGATGTTTACTTATTTACTCGATTTCTTAAACAGTATTTTTGAAATAGTTTTGGGCCAATAGCGACATTTCTCCATATTCCCATTCCCACCTGCCGCAAAACTAAATATTTCTGGATACAGAAAGGTCTGTTCAAATCGCCATTATCGCACTAAAACTACCCATGTTCCCATCGTCGCACTAAAACTACCCATGTTCCCATCGTCGCACTAAAACTACCCATGTTCCCATCGTCGCACTAAAACTACCCATGTTCCCACCGTCGCACTAAAACTACCCATGTTCCCATCATCGCACTAAAACTACCCATGTTCCCATCATCGCACTAAAACTGCCCGTGTTCCCATCATCGCACTAAAACTGCCCATGTTCCCATCATCGCACTAAAACTGCCCATGTTCCCATCATCGCACTAAAACTACCCATGTTCCCATCATCGCACTAAAACTACCCATGTTCCCATCATCGCACTAAAACTACCCATGTTCCCATCATCGCACTAAAACTACCCATGTTCCCATCATCGCACTAAAACTGCCCATGTTCCCATCGTCGCACTAAAACTGCCCATGTTCCCATCATCGCACTAAAACTGCCCATGTTCCCATCGTCGCACTAAAACTGCCCATGTTCCCATCATCACTAAAACTGCCCATGTTCCCATCATCGCACTAAAACTGCCCATGTTCCCATCATCGCACTAAAACTGCCCATGTTCCCATCATCGCACTAAAACTACCCATGTTCCCATCATCGCACTAAAACTGCCCATGTTCCCATCATCGCACTAAAACTGCCCATGTTCCCATCATCGCACTAAAACTGCCCATGTTCCCATCATCGCACTAAAACTGCCCATGGTCCCATCATCGCACTAAAACTGCCCATGTTCCCATCATCGCACTAAAACTGCCCATGTTCCCATCATCGCACTAAAACTGCCCATGTTCCCATCAGCATCGCACTAAAACTGCCCATGTTCCCATCATCGCACTAAAACTGCCCATGTTCCATCATGCTTACTAAAACTGCCCATGTTTACATCATCGCACTAAAACTGCCCATGTTCCCATCATCGCACTAAAACTACCCATGTTCCCATCATCGCACTAAAACTGCCCATGTTCCCATCATCGCACTAAAACTGCCCATGTTCCCATCATCGCACTAAAACTACCCATGTTCCCATCATCGCACTAAAACTGCCCATGTTCCCATCGTCGCACAAGATCTCCAGTATGAGGTGAATTTTAAAAATTATGGTCGCTTCTAAAAAAATGCATTTGGTAAAAAAAATGCCGTTGATATATATCGACGTAAACAACCTAAATATGAACTAAAATTTATCAATTATATATATATACATATTAATATGAACTAAACTTATCAATTTGACTGCCCTAAAACGGGATTTGTTCATAGTTGGACAGTCAAAGCCTTCTTAAATATTTTTGTAAAATAACGTGTGTTTCAAATAAATATTATTATTAAATGATACATATGTATATATATATAATTATATAATACAAATAGACCAGAGCATACTGACAATACTCGTCTCAATTTTATTTAATAAAGCATTAATATTTCCTCACCACACAAACAAATATTTATTTATTTTATTCTATTTAAAAAATAAAAAAGACAAATATTCCCTATTTGCTTGAAGATGTTGCTTGTGTCGCGGTGGAAATGTTATTTTATTCGCGATTTATGGTTGTCATTTATGTTTTTTTTTTTTTTTAATTTTTTTGTAGAAATATTTTTGAGTAAGATTCTCAGTAAATTTAGTATAAGGTTTTTAATAACAAGCTCCCGTTAGACAAACTACCAAGAAGTAGTTTTTTCTGACTTTTTTCCTTACATTTTTTTTTAAATAAATGTCTTAAATAAAAAAAATACGAAATCCACCAATTTTAGCCGTATTTTTGAAAAATTTCTCTTTTATTACTCGGTACGCAAGTCCTATTCTTTAGTTTTTATCTTTTAGTATTTTTTTTTAGTTTTTAGTACCGATAAACAAACGGATCAGGAAGTTTGCTACTGTAGATGTTTTATGTATGTAAAAGTGATTTTTTTAAATTCGTTATTTCCTTTTTTAACTTCCTTGCTCTTTTGTTTGCAAATCCGTCGGTTGGCCTTTTATAACGAAGGCGTTGGATAAACCCAGCTGCAAGGGAGCTCCGGGCGGTGGGGGATAACGCTAACCAGGTGTTTGGAGAAGTGAAGCTGTTTACACTTGCCCCTCTTGCTTTATTTGCGAACTAAAATATGCAAAGAAAAATTGTCGCTGTTCTTGAGAGTTACTTCACAGTTAGGGTTTCCAACATTGTCATTTTTTACTTGGAAAAGCGGGTCTAACGGAAGTAATCACAACATACTCAAGAACGAACCAGACAATATACTCGTAACTATGCACACCAAAAGAATATATTATTTTAACCTTTGGATAAGTATTCTATGAATAATATACGATACAATGCATCGTATCTAAATGCACAATTAAACTCAAAGGAATTGTGAAAACGTTGTTGATAGATCTAAAATTTGTATGTTGATATTTTCTATGTATATACCGAGTATATATTTTTTTAATTTTAAAATATATTTTTCATACAGTGGGAATTTGTACCCGCTAAACCACTGCAAGTAGCTTGTCAGGGGGCGCTTCATTTCATATGTGACCTTCCTGGGGTACCCCGTTCTAAGGTCACATTGTACTTGTATGGATAATAAATCAGATCAAGTTTTTTTTGTATTGAATATTGTAAGTAAGTTTTCGTAATTATGTTAAGATATTACTAGAAGAACATTATAATGCAATAAATTAATAAAAATTCTAAAATCTGTGAGAAAAGATACCGTGGGCGTTAAACTGCAACATTATATCTATACGAGTATTCTTCAATATTCTAAATACAATTCAATTGAAACAACGGTTAAAGACTAAGTAATAGCTGCTGGATAGACGAAATAAGTAGACGGAAACACAAAAAACGCAAAGCCAGGAACAGCGGGAAATTAGGAGTAGATTGAGAAGACCTCCATCCACCGTACATTGGCTGTAACTAATTAAATGCTGATTTAATCAAGAATTTTTTTAATGCATACTTTTTATAAATCTTATTACGACCTTCTAACATTGATAACAGAGAATCCACTTTAAGGGGAAACGAGGAGTCTCGGAATAAACCGATAACGCTTTGATAAAAGTTTACTTGTTAAAGATATCGTTCCACATGTACAGTTCTTGTGGTTGGTTTTGTATATGATCGTATGCGGTACAAGACATATACCATTGAACACTGAAATATCACATTACTTTAAAGGCAGATAAAAGTTATAAATAAAGCGATAAGTTTCAAATGACAAGATATTATTTCTGGAACACTACTAGAAGTAATTTATATTAAACTAGCTGATGTGTACCCGGCCTTGCTAGGGATTATTATTTTTTTTTTTTTAATAAAGTTAATAAATTGTGAATTCTTACTTGTTGTTTGAGTGCCATAATTGATTTGACAGTGAAAGTAATTATCTATAAACAAAGAATGATTCATTGAAAATTTTTGTTTCCTTCCAAACGTTTATTTTTTCAAAACAAAGTTCTTAAGTAAATACCTACTTGTATTTTCCATCTTCAAAGTATTCTACCCAAACTAACCTTCTCCTTTTATATGTAATCTGTGGTTAACCAGAGTGGTATATCTATGGACCAACCTCAATACAACATGGGGGGGTTCAATATTTTTCTTAGTAATTTTAAAACTTTATAGCAACAGTTTTACATATGGGATTTCATTCAAACTACTTTCTAAACCTTCCCGGCACTAATAAGAACAAACTATGCAATTCTTAGCGAAACCGAAATTTTCAAAAAAATCGAGGGCAGGCAGACAGACGAACATTAATTTTAATATGTATAGAAATTTCTAGTTTATATACTATCTATCATCCAACCTACTTATACTCCTCTGTTAAATACCGTTTAATCGAATGTAATATTTTATTGAGGATGCCTGTGTTTTATGTTTCTGTAATTGCTTTATTGAAGTATTATTGTCTATGGCTGCTTCAAGTATAATTATTTATCTACCTCTATTTTCTACACGTTGCATTATGATTTATCATAATAAACGACGTTGTATTTGTTTTACTGATGTACCTGCATAATATTACCCGGACTTCATTCCATATTGGAAGAGGCTGCAAGTATTTTATTTTCACTAACTAACTAACTAACTAACCATCACGCCGTTTCCCCGCAGGGGTAGGCAGAGAGGACGGACCGCCAAACACCTCGATCTTGGCATACACTTCTTGCTTTATTCACATTCATACATCGTCTCATTCATTCTCTTCCATTATTCCGACTTCTGACATGGACCGACTCAAGTATTTGATTCACTTGATCGTGCCAGTATTCCTCGGGCGTCCCCGGCTTCTTCTTCCATTCACATTCGCGTCATACATTCTTCTTACACTCCTTTCTTCGTTCATTCGCTCCACATGCCCAAACCTTCCTCTTCATCCTTCCTCTGCCAATTCCATGCCTCACTGCCATACATCAGGGTTGATATCAGCACTCCATTGTGGACTGTTAGCTTCGCTTCTTTGGACAACTTTGTTAGCGCCAACCGGGTTCAGTCCTCCGTTAATGGAATTTCCTACATTCATCCTTCTTTCAATATCCCTATCAGTATTTCCATCTCTCGTAAACATACTTCCCAAATATACGAAGTCATCGACCTGCTCCAAGTATTCGTCATTCACAACTATATTGCACACTGTTTTTCTACTCTCTCTTTCAAACACCACATCTTTAGACTTACTTACATTCATCATTAGCTCATTCTTCGTGCATACTTCATTCATCCTAGATACGAGGGACTGTAAATCTTCCATACTATTAGCAATCAACACCGCATCATCAGCATACAACAGGCAACATACTTTCAGATTACTCATTTTCGCGCCCAAGCCCGTCTCTTTCCATTCTTGCATACAATTATCCATTTATAGATTGAATAACCACGGTGACATTACGCAGCCTTGCTTAACACCTTTTGTTATGTCAAATCACCCCGTAAAATCACCGTTTACCCTAACACATGCAACGCTTTCCTCGTACAGAGACGCGATTGCCTGTATGAGATTCGTATTAACTACATACTTGGACAATACCTTCCATATTTTTTTTCCTATCAACTCGGTTGTACGCTTTTTGTAGATCTACAAAGGTACAGAAGAGTTTCTGGTTTTTTGCCAGAAGCTTCTCTGTTAGCATACGCAACGAGAAAATTTGATCCATACACCCCGTTCCGCTCATAAATGCACCTTGCACATTCCATATTTTATCTATTGTTTTCGTTTGTACCCTTTCAATCAATATCCTACCATACAGCTTTCCAACTGAACTTAGCAGGCTAATAGCTCTGTGATTTCCACATTCCATACGTGACCCATTTATTTTCACTGTTTTCAGAAAACTCTATTCATATTCTATAAATACTCTTACGTGGTGATGGCTACAACTAGGTTTAGTGACTCAATCTGAATAGCCAGGTCAGTCCCGACCATCTTGTTGCTCACTTCTTTCACTCCGCACTTCCTTCGGCAATACAACATTCCCCAATTCGTTATTGACTTCGGGCAGCTGGGTCCCTTGTACGTAATCACGTAATTTTTTTTTTTTTTTATGTCAATTGTGTATAATATGATTTTTTTTTCAAAGATATGGAATTAAGTTTTTAAATGAACATATTTTTTACATGTACATAAGAGCTAATCATTGAAGAAGGTAATGTTAACCGATCCTATATAAAACACAAAACCGAAAAAAACCACAGAAAATATAAAGGTATCAGTCGCATCTGGGAACCCAGAATTTCTGTCTTACCGGGACAACCTCTCTACCGACTGAACTAATGAGACCAGTCCAGTTTACGCCATGGTCATCGATATCATACCTCAAATTCATGACTTGTTAATATTATCCTCAATTTTAAATCCTTTATTATCTTTATGATGATTACAAAGTTCTTCCCAAACACAATTACAATCTAGATAGTGTATCAGATATACCTATCTGATTTTTATTTATATGAGACATCTATTGACTTTTCTACAAGTCTAGAAAGAATATTCAATTTATTTTAATAACCCATTGAAGCTTATAAACCTCCTTGTAATATTAAATCATCGAAGGAAATAATATTAACAAATTCTAAATGAAACACGAAACCGAAAAATACCATGGAAAATAAATAGATATCATATGCATCTAGGAATATATAGTGGTCCTGTGTTCGATTCCCAGATGAGACTGATAACTTTTTTTTCTGTTGTTTTTTTCGATTTTGTGTTTCATTTAGGATTTGTTTCATCTTCTTCGATGATAAAATGTTACAATGAGGTGTATAACCTTCATCAAGTTATTAAAATAAATTGAATATCTCGTATGATAGCTCCTATGCGATGCTCACGTAAAACGTAACTACTCAAATATCATTAGTACGGGTAAACTTACGTTGAATATGTCTATTATTGGGGTGAATTTGTTTCCCGGTGTATGTTGGCGAGAAATGAGTGCATGTATTTGGTAGTTATTCCCATAATTATTATTTCAGAATAATATATGTTGCCGGTAGTTCGACGAAATAATGAAGTTGATAATGTTCTGAAGTTCACAACAGTCTAGTATGGAGTAAATAATCTATACATAAAAATGAATGTTAGTGTGTCCTCGATTTTTTCCCAAACATTATGAAACCGGTTTCGCTGGAAATAGCACGGTTTGTTCTTATTAGTACCGAAGGGGTTTAGATATTAGTTTGAATGAAATCAAATATGTAAAACTGTTGCTATAACATTTTAAAAATAGTATTTTTTTATTTATTTATTTTTTATTTTATTTATTTAAGTTTTTAGTCTATCAGGACTGGGTGGATTACCAATCTACCATATTACATGAGTTATATGCAAATATAAATAGAGAAATGAATATAATAAAAAAGGTAAAATAATAATATTAAAATATATACTCGTAAGAGGAAAATGAGAAAAACGAAAAATAAAAACAATAATAATATCAAATAAATTAAATTTCTTTATTTCAAGGGATCGTCTTTCAGCGTGGTAGTCGCATCATCTCCATCCATCGCTCATTGAGTGAAGAGCTGATCCACTCGGATGCAGCCACGACAATGACGTTGGTTGACTTGTGTGTCCTGCCCCAGAAGCTGGCTAGTCGGTGGCGAAGTAAGGCGGGGAATGAGTAGACCCCCCCTGAGTGAAAATCGTAGAGGCACTGCAGAACCTTGGAAGTTGAAAAAGTTGCCTATATGCGTTGTTGTAGCATACCCTCGGCTTGTCCGATTGCGCTGCTGAGTATTGCGACCACAGTTCAGATGTGTATATAGCAGTGCAGTATGTCTTAAAAGTCAGTTTCCTGACATCGTCACTACAGATGATGGCTACAGATGACTACCATTGATGGCTCTTCTTTGTCGTTCCATATCTTCCATATCGTTCATGTCTTCTGTAAGGATATGCCCCAGGTATTTGACCTGCGAGACGACAAGCAGTATATTTCCTTCTAGCCAGGTTGGTGGAATATTTAGTGGCTCCTTCTTGTGTTTAAATACAAAAATAACTGATTTTGTGGAATTGTACAGCAAGTTATGTGAGTTTGCGTACTCTTCACATGTTCGCACCATGACTGGTGATGAGATGACTCTCATCGCATTAATCGATGGTGCTAACAGCACCATGTCATCCCCGTAGTTGATGTTATTACTGCTCTGTCCCCAGATATGGCAACCAATCCGTGGGTCGTTAAGCTCTTGTAGGAGGTCGCTAATTTTTATATTAAACGGAGTATGAAAAACGCTGTATTGAGGCTATCCCATAGATATATAACTCCGGTTAGCCACAGATTACATAGTCAAAGGAAGAAGATTTGTTTGGTTAGAATATTTTAAAAATGTAAAACACAAGTAGGTTCCTACTTAAGAACTTTATTATTTAGATATATTTTGAGAAAATAAATATTCGAAATGAAAAAAAATTTCAAATGAATTTTTCTTTGTTTAGAGATATTAATAGTCATCACAAGGCATTACTTTCGCTGTCAAATCAATTATGGAAACCAAACGATAAGTAAGAATTCACAACTTAATAACTTTAACCCAAAAAAAATCCGAGCAAGGTCGGGTACACATCAGCTGGTTTTAAACAGAAAAGATAAGTCTTTTCTGTTTTCTTCTGGTATGCATTTAATGTACAATTCGCAAGAATGTTTATACTCGTAGCTATGGGTTGAATTGGTATGCGTAGTTTGAAGTTAATATAACGTAAGAAGTTGCGCTGCACGCCTTCAATTTTCTTATATGATGAGTGTCGTGAACGAATGTCCAAGTGAATGAAAGGGATAACCGGCTATGAATGAGATGGCATGAATCAGAGTATGATATATAGGTTGTGTCGCGTGTACTTTATCCCTTAGAATGGCCCTTGTACAAGGGTACATGACCGAACAATAAATACTGTAAATATCGACATTTCATATTTATTTATTTATTTGATTATTCGCCCATCTGGGCTTATACATGGATTTTAGAATATAATATAAAGAGCTATAAAAATACAAGTACATAGATAATCTAAACCATAAAGTAATAAACAATCTTTTTCAAACGTTTATCAAACAGTGACATAAAATAGAAAACCAAAACAATATTATAACACAAATCATTAACGCTACATTACCCACGCTACAATACTACATATTGTAGGATTCACCAAAGTGCTCGTTTAGATGACGCTTTACTGTATAAATGGAGTCTGCAAATACATCAACAACACCTCCAAACCTGTTTCCCAGATCATGCATCCTATTGGTTAATGAATAAGCTGATTGTTGGTTGTGTAAGTGTGGCAGAAAAATGTTACAGTGTGTCTTGTGTTCCTCGTCGGTACATTTAATTTAATAGTGGCGAGGATGGCAGGGCAGTCAATTAGGTTGTTAATGATTCTATACAATACAACTAGGTCCGATATAATTCTCCTGTCAGAAAGCGTAATCAGATGCGATCGATTCATCAAACTTAGATAATTAATATTTTGAATTGTAATTTTGAGTATAAAATTAATATACCTAAGAAATTTGTGGTGAACCCGTTCTATATTGTTAGAGTGTAGTTTATACAAAGGGGACCGAATAGGTGAATTATACTCCACTTGTCTTCTAACTAATGATGTGTAGAGCATTCTCGTTTTATTGAAGTTCTGCAAAGGAAGCCAAGCATATTAAAAGCCTTAATGTGTGTAATGAATGTCTAATTTTCACCGAATATTATACCCAGATCCCGAATTTGTGACACTGGTATTAATTTAATATTATTTAATATATTTTCATGTAAGATATGATAACGAGTTTTAGAAAATCGTATTACTTGACATTTCTGAATGTTCAAAAAATTTGCATTTTGTTCGCACCACTAATGTAGTTGATTTAAATTTGGTATTAGTATTGGCATTTACCTATGATTCAATGAAGACTATTATCAAGGTCGTCATAAACTAAATTATTAAAAAAATACAATCATAACAACCCTGTGTTTTGGCCTTTCGCGTTGTTGTTCCGTCTAATGTAAATACAAATCTCTTAGCAAAGTAGCGGATGATAACTTCAGAACAATTTCGAGATTGCGCTACCTGATTATTCGCCCAGGAAGAATTTAAGATCGTAAAATAGAGCCACTCTTCCCTCTGAGGGTGCTTGAGTGTGCCAGAATAGAGTTAACGAAGCGTTTCCAGAATAACACGAAGATATCATTATATTCTTTATTTACTCGCGGGAAGTAACGGAGAAAGTTTGCCTGTTAACTCGCCCAAATTGTGTTTATGGCTCGTATTGAAATAATATATGACCACTTTTCATCAGTTATTATTTTTTTACTGTATGGGATAATGCGACGCAAAAAAGGAAAGCGTAATTACATAAAACTTTTTATAGATGAATTTCAGTTTTGCGTGGCAGTAAAACAAAATAGGCTCCGATGAAAAAATCTAAATGTCCAATCTAAAGCAAAAACATTTTTAGGAAGTTTCCCTAGGAATATTTATTATGAATAATGATGTATAAAAGAACTGTATAACTGAGCTCCTTTAACTTATGAGAACAGACTGTCAGCAGGTTTCTATATTTTTTTCATTTCCGGGATTACGTTGACCTGATCATATTTTAATTTTTTCTTATCACTTTGCGGTTCAACATCATATTCTACCTATCTTCTATCTCCCTCTATCTTCTTATATCTTCTTCCATTATATAAACAAGAATGTTCCTGTGTGAATACAAAACTACAGTTTTATTCCGAGGTTGATGAAATTTTGGGCGATTGACCTTCAAAATAAGAGAAAGGTCACTGTCTACATGGGACTTAAAAAAACCACCCCCAACCCCCCTTTTCCATTCCTTAATGTAGAATTTTTGGTACATATTGATGAAATTTTGCACACTTTAAAAATAAGAGGAAAATTACTGAGTAGGGGTGGGAGTGATTAAGTGTTTGTTTTATTCAATATTTTAATTCTTCCTACTACCATCATCACAAGCGGATAATATTGCTTGTACAGTACAATGAAGGACTTAGCTAGCAGAGGAATCGAATCCACGATGCCTTGGTGTAAACCCATTTGTAAACTTAGCTATAGAGTCTAAAATAAGCTGTAATAGTTCACGCGAGAGATGGAAAGAATGATAGGGATTCTTAAAGAGGGGTAAATGCAGGAAAAAGGCGATGCAATGGTAAGTAATGCAAAATCTTTTTTTTGAAAATTTAATGGCCTAGAAATGTCGTAAGTAATTCAATGAAATACTGCAAGTAAAACATACCTTCTTGGTCTTTGCTTTAATCGGCCATTTTTTGGTGAGTATTTTTATAAGCCTAGAAAAAAATAAGTGTTAGACCTAACAAAAAGGTTTTAAGTGCAAAATCTCCTACTTGCGAACCCTTTTTCGGATATTGTCATATTGTGCATTGTGGCAAATTAAGTTTCTTGGAATATGACCGAAAAACATCATAATATTTATCTCTGAGCTTGACAAAATAAAACAAAACACATCGAAATATGCGGCCGGTGTTAAGCGGGAATTTCGACCTTTTCACCACCTGCATAAGGAGTGCGTAATTTCATGGGAATTTTAAAAAGTGGATCCCCGCGTTTGGTGCTAACAAAACTTTGACCGAAGAAGCAAAGCCGACAGTCCACAGTGGAATGCTGATACCAACCCTGATGTATGTCAGTGAGGCATAGAACTGACAGAGGAAGGATGAAAGTAAACTGAATGCGATATAAATAATACCCTTGAGGCCTATGTGCGATAAATCCATTTATGACCGTGTGAAAAACGTAGAGATTCGCACAGAATGCAAAGCTGATGTGGCCTTAATTAGTAAGATTAAGAAAGAGACGCTTTGATACTTTGGTCATTTAGAGCGGATGAACGAAGAAAGGAGTGTATGGAGAATATGTGATGTGAATATGAATGGAAGAAGAAACCGCGGACGTCCGCGAAAGACATGACACGATTGAGTAAACCAAGTACTTGAGTCGGGCCATGTCAAGAGTCAGAATAACAGAAGAATACGTATAAATGTGAATTAAGCAAGGACTATGTGCCACCACCGAGTTGTTTGGTGGTCCGTCCTCTCTGTCTACCCCTACGAGGAAACGACGTGATAGTTAGTTGGTTCGCACTTAATATGTATAATAAAAAAGAATTTTTGTTTGTGTGCCTCACTAAAACCTCTCCGAGGTCTGGCGAATATTTTTTTCTGCTATATTCCGATATTATATTTTCTACCTCATAACGTCTCCCAACCTTAGAATAGAAAAATAAATTTCATCCTTTCTCTCTGTATTTTCTTTAATTCGTTTTAGGGGCGGCTACTCTTGGAACCTTAGCGCCCTTTCTGGTTTTTTTATTTTTTTTATTTGTGCTGTGGTCTATTTAATAAATTAATTACATCCCAACTTTGCAATTAAAGTTTTAAAAGGGGCTTAAATATTTTAAGGCGGTTTTCACTTACTTAACTATTATAATATACTCAAATTATCTGGTATAGGTAAATGATAATTCTATCTAATCTATTAAAATGTATGAATAAACCATTTCGTACAACTCGGGCCGCTAAAGAGCGCTAGTTACCACGTCGCCATCAAATGTCAAGAGCTGGAAGTATTGTCATAAATGGTATTTGATAAAACCGACTAACATTACCACGTCGCTAGTTACCACGTCGCCATCAAATGTCAAGAGCTGGAAGTATTGTCATAAATGGTATTTGATAAAACCGACTAACATTACCACGTCGCTAGTTACCACGTCGCCATCAAATGTCAAGAGCTGGAAGTATTGTCATAAATGGTATTTGATAAAACCGACTAACATTGGCAATGCAAATAGATTCAGTCTACTAACAAGTACAATGAAGTGGAGCACACAGCGATGTTGTGGCTGCTCGATGAAGCTCTATTTAGACGAGATAAACACAACACACACTTGAGCGTCGCTCCGTCCATCCATGTTAAAACCTTCGGAAGGTTTCTGACTACTCGCGTTACTACAAATTAATCCTTTGTACTAGAACAGTTTAAATTTATTTTAGAAACAAACAGTCCTGTATAAAATGAGTGGTGTACATTTTACGATGAGGTTTTAGAAAATTATTACAGGGATCGGTACAAATGACATACGAGTATCTCTATGAAATATCTGGTGGTTGAGTATATACATTTTGCTGGGCGGGGTTAGTACAATATGCTAGGGAATGATTTGAGGTAAAGATAAAACGGTATATTTATTATAATGGATAAAGTGTATAAGTGTAAGTGTGTCGGGGAGGGCGTGTATAAGTTTGAATTCTGCTATGTAGTGGAGAGTTGTGAGCGCGCATTGATTAAGTTACGAGTAACGTTATTCTTAAATGACGATAGCTAGTCAAAAAACATATCGACATTTGATTTGGAAGAAAGATTATTGAATGTTCGAAGAACACGGGAAATTCGTTAATTTGCCGCACAGTTTGTTTTGTTGTTTAATGTGTAAAATAGTTTTGTGAAGGTTTTTTTGTTTTTGTTTTTTTTGCTTGTTTTTTATAATTTCACTAAAGATATGATAGTGAGAACTTATGATATTGCCCATTTTATTATTATCGAACAAGTTATGTAAAAATATCACTTGGACATTCCTGCTCTGCTTTCACATAGAAGTACATTATCACGTTGCTTTGCAAGTAACACATTTGTGAATCACATTGAAATAATAAAACTCAGTTACAATGATTCCAACAATACTCTCAACTGTCTTTATTAACACGATCCATAGAAGAAAACTAATGTCGCTTTTCTGTTTTAACAGTAACTCCACACAGGAGGTTCTGCGAGAAACATTTCCCTCGAGGCCTACATCATCTTTGGGGATGCTGTGTGGAGGGTCTTTTAGAGGATAGGAAGGAATGAACCTGGGTCTTGAAGAGACCCTTGTTGTAGGATGGAGGAAACACAGAGGCCGGCAGATCATTCCACAGCCGAGCTGTTGAACACAAGAACGAATCGAGTACGCTTGGCGTATTTTCCGACTATGCGCCAATGCTGAAGCGATCAATGACGCTAGTTCCTCAGAGCATTTTTCATTAAAATACCGGTAGAACAAGGACAGCATTCCCACCTGACGTCTGCACTCCAAAGAATGTAGTCCACTTGTTAAGATAGGCGAATCTATCAAACGGACGGCCCGTTTCTGGACAGAGACAAAGGTTTTTTTTTCAGATATTTTGGATCTCCCGACCTCCCGAGATGACTGCCAAATTCTACAGTGGGATGCACTTGCGATTTGTACAAGGCCAGCAGTTGTGTACTATTAAAGTATCTGATCTTGGGAAAAACAGTGAAACATATTGTACAAAAACATTTTCTGCAGCTACTAAACGCATAGATAATAATAAAAATTATTTTATGAATACGTACCTACGCACGAGCACAAACTTTTCAAAACAGAACTCAGAAACGTATTCAAATGTAAATGGAACATTTTCAAATCCGGACATGCCATTCAGTTTCTACCTACCAATAATATATTTTAGCAGACCATAGACGAAAGAACAAGTATTTTAATAAGGAACTCCAATCCATAATGACGTTCAAACTTAAACACCAGTATATTTTGTTTTTTTTTCTAAAGTTAGTGTTCATAGTTATAGTAATTATACAAATCTATGGTCGGTCGGTTTTGATCAGTTTTGAGGTTAGAATGTCAAATGTCAAAAGAATGATGAGCTTTGCCGTACATAATTTTATATTCTATTCGTATAAACCATCACTTTTAATTTTATAAGTAATAAAATTATGTTCCTTTTTAGAAACTTTAAATCAAAGAATAATAATATTATTGAGCATTAATATTATCATAATATCCGTATTGATAATTGGTTTGCTCATGAATACTCACTAATAATTTATTTCACTAATAATAGATTTTAATTTGAACAACAATACTAGAGCTTAAAATCAATCAAATTAAGTTTAAATTTCGCCAAAACTAAAAAAAAAACATATTTAAAATACAAAACAAAAGTGAAAAATAAAAATGTCCGTACTAATCTAAAAACAGAATGCGCACGTGACGTCAGATGTTTCAAATGCAATGGTACCAACAAAACGAGGTGTTTTGATGAGATGATTTTTTATTCACTTTTAAATAACGATTTATATATTCTACGTATAAATTACATATAATAAAAGTTATATGTTTAGAATCGGCGTTGGCTGATCAGTATGAA
>JAHDVE020003305.1:0-46719 GCA_022606495.2 Halesus radiatus | reverse complement strand
AACCTTGCGATCACACAAAAGGATAACAGCCAATTGAGAATAATATTAATAATTTCTAAATTAAAATACGAGATCGATAAAAATTTCGCGATGCTTTCTTCAACAGTAATATACGTAATATATATTCCTTATGAAGAAAGCATCGTTTTCTAAACATTTTGATATGTGTATATTAATATAGTGGTGATTACAAAGTAATTTTTAATTAATTTATTAATAATGACGCCACAAAGTGAACACCAATCTATTGAAGAGATTATGAAAATAATTAAGACTAAATAGCTTCATTGGAGAGTGTTTGTTCCGGTAAGACAGAGGATTTGGGTTCGAGTCCCAGTTGCAACCGTTAACTTTTTTTATTTTATACTTCATATTTTCATTAGATTTGTTAATAAAATCTCCCCCAATGATTGACATTTTAAAGCTCAGTATTACATTATATATGGATGTTGCGCAGAAGATACAATTGAGTTGAGAGAAAACGCAGTGCAACATTGTGAAAACAGCTTACTGTTCGACGGTTCTTTCTCCTTTAGACGAAAAGATTTTCTGTTTTGTGTTTAAGTAAGATATATTTATAATTATGGTTTAAAAGAAGCTAGCAGGTAGATACATATCTAGGTACCTGTGAGACTACGGTATTCCCAATTACATTATAGTGTGTGGCTGATAGTGAAGAAGGGAAGAAGATGGAGACGTTGGAGGTTGGAAAGTGTCTAGCTATTCGGATCTGGATACTAAACACGGTTAAAATCATTTCCAGAAACGTTTCGATTCTAAATCGATTATCAGTGATATTTTACCAGTGCAAAACTAAGAGTATATACTATTCTAGAACGCGATAAAAAATATACCGCTAAAATGGCTGTACGTGTATTCCCGATTGAATTTCCTGGTGAAGGGAGATATTAAAATAACTCGAAATATTAAAGGTTGGTTTATTAAATACAATACACATTCTATATTTGAAAGACGTGGTACTACGACGCTGAAGGAGAGGTGTTGAACGGAGCGGCACTAGGAAGCGAATGTGAAGAAACCCGGGTCTGCATCGACGAGCAGACTCGCGGGCGTGTTGCTTTGCTAATAATGGAATTGTGAACCACCACAATAGCTTATATTATTTTATTTAAATTGTGAAAAAACACAAAAAATGGTCAAGCTGGATTCCGGACCTGCGACAAAAATTTTTTATTTCTGTTTCACGGAAAATTATTGCCATTGTTTTAAAAATTAAGCTTTCCCAATAAGATTCATTTGATCTGACTTTGCCAAAAAAAGCCTGGTGCTGCAAAAAAATATTGATTACCTCTGCGGAACGCATGGGTAATTGGAAAACGTCTAATATTCGTGAGGGAGAAATATTATTCAAATCGTTGGAAATTCTGCAGAGATTCGTACGGGTGGGCATGTGAGTTTTTCCGGACCGTTAACCCGCTCACTACCTCTCCACCTCTCCACGGCGCGGCGGAGGCAATAAAACCCGGAGAAGGCATGCCAGCCGTAGTTTTGTAGGTAGAGGGTTGAACACTGAAGAGATAAATCGATGAAAGTTTTTTTTTAAAGTTTTTTAAAATTTAATTAGAGTAAGCTAAATTTTGCCTAACTTAGGCGTCACCCAGGTGCAGCAAATGTTTTCCTGCATGGACTCGCACACGGATCTGCAGATGTAAGCATATTATATATAGCCATTAACCTGTCGGTATTACAGAATTCAGTTTTACCGTCCGGCATTTAGCATATCGCCGAATGAGTCGATGTTGTCGAATTTTATATTTATCCACAATGCTTTTTTTATTTTTTATATGAATACCGCACAAGAGTCCAAGCTGCTCCCAACCGTATGGAGCCAGTAGACTATGACACCCCCAATTGGGGAATGTTGTGATGCTGAAGGTTTTGACGAGGGGAAGGAGAAGGGGAAGGGGAAGGGGAAGGTGGGGAAATACCTGGCTATTCAGATCTGGTCACCAAACACGACTAAAAGCCCTTTCAAGCAACGTTTCAATTCTGAATGGTGGTCTTTCACCAGGGTGATACTGAGAATATCTTCCACTCTGGAACGTGGGCAAATATAATATATATTATTTTTAAATAAATTAATTGTGAAACAGCACAAATTAATTAAATAAAATTTTCTTGTGCGCGCCGGGATTTGAACCCTAAATCTTCGGATTCGTAGTCGAAAGCCTTACCCCTCGATCATGGAGGCTCATTTGATATTTTTAATGTGCCTAATTAATAAATTTGTAAAAATATTTTAAAAACGTTTTATAACTAAAATAAACTTTATAAGAATAGAGGTTTTTTTAAATTTCCTTGATAATATCGAGAAACTGGAACAACATACCGCTGCATGCATACTGGAAGTACACAACCCAGCTCCTGCGCCGTGTACGGTCGCCTATAAAAACATATCGGTATCACCTATTCTAACAGCACTCGGCTTATGTTGATTCCTTACCGGCCCATTAGGGAACCATCTTAACAATCAATATCACATCACGAAGTCCAGGCAGTATTAACTCTGATTCTGCCACGTGTGAAAATCATAAGAAGAATGGGTGTGAATAAATTCTTTTTGATTTGAGAATAGTTTTCTATTTATAATTTTTTCACTTAACCTAATCTAAAATAAAGGGATAAACCACAGAGCAAATACTAGATAGAGATGTCCTAATATACAGGGGGAAGAAACTAAAATAAAAGGGGCGAGCTAGGCTTGCCAATTTAAATAAAACATCAAATAATTAAAAATATATTTTGTTTGACTATTTAGTTTGACCTTCTGATAAATGTTTTGTAAGTTGCTTAAAGCAAAACGCGAAACAATCTTGGACGGTAGTGAACTAAGCTGGTGCTAAAATGGGTGCCACACGGCCGCCTCCAGTTGTCAAAATCGTACTTAGGTGTCGATTAATTCTGACGTCATTGTGATTAACCGATAAAAGTGTGTTTTGGGCGTGTGCGTGTGCCATACATTGGCTCAACTTTGAAATTGACAAAACATTTTCAAATTCCGAAATTCTTAACAAATCGTCAACTTCATTGGCCTACCTGGGTTCCAGGAGTAGAAAGCTCTTATGTAAACTGGCAACAGTTTTCTATCAAATTGGTTCAGGTCACACTTCCAGAGATTGTCTGTTCAGTGGGCTGGAGTACCTCAGGCGAATCGCCGTGCGTATTGGGCTAATATGAAAATACGTCATTTTATTATTCCTTCTGCCCGAAAGAAATTAAATCTCGATGGAAAACGTTCCTGGAAGGTTTTATTTCTTCGAAGGTATTTAAAAAACATATATATATATTGTCGATGTGAACCCATCTATGAGTTCGTAATATTTGCCGAAATCCAGATACAATAAACATAGCTTTAAAATACATTGTCTGGTACCTACCCTAAAATAAGTTCATCGATACAGATAAAACGTATTTATTTATATAATTAATAAGAAAAAGTTAGTTTACCCCACTGCTTTTTTTAATATATAAATATATACATGTTTCTGAATCAAATGATATAATATAATATAATGACAAGTATAGACAAATAATAAATAAATAAACAATTTACAAATATTATATTAATAATAATGACACAACATAATCACACATCTTTCGAAAAAATATTTCTTTATTTATTTAGACACACGCAGTACATTTGATTAAAAATGATGAGGTTAGTATTTTATAATTCACATAGTTAAATTACCTATTAAGAGAAACGGCTGCGCGGCCTGTTTCACACAAAACTTAATTTTGGATTTGAGGCCAAAATACTCACCTACACCTAATGATCTTTTTTTTTCATAGTATACTAAATATTTAGTACGTATTAGAAGTAATTTTATTTTTACATTAAGAAATTGAATTTTTAAAGATTTTAGAGGCACCTTTAACAATTATTTGGGGGCTAACTGTGAGCTAATAATTTTCTATATTGCCTCTAAAATTATGAAAATTGTTTTCTTTTCATAGCATATACTTCATTATTTAAAACAAAAATATATAAAATACTTCTCATCTGTACTAGATATTTACTAAAGCTTTAATTTAAAAAAATGTATCATTCAGTTTGGAAGGGTATTTTGGCCTCAACTCCAAAATTAAGTTATGTATGAAACAGGTAGCGCAGCCGTTCCCCTTAAGAATATCCATACAATATTTTATTAGTTTTGTGTGGGATGAGAATGCTTCTTACCTAATGAATGTATGTGTGACTAATAATAATAAAATGAAAGAAAGCGTGTGAAGAGATAATGAGGAAAAGACTAGAGAAGCTATGAAATCAACAATTGTAATTGACTATGAATAAAAGTTTTAAGAAAAAATAAGTATAGTATTAAAATAACTTATATAAATTATAAGAATTATATGAATTGGTGAGTTCTTTGCTACATTAGTGTTTTTCACTTCTACATGAAGAAGCGTAGAGTGCCTCGTTGTAACATTTAAACCAACGAGGTATAGCAATTTGGGACTATCGATTTTATTATTTAAAATGCTATGTATAAACAATGGATCTGACAAAGTATGTCTTATTTATAAAGTTAACACATTATTTGTAGTTTTGTTGCGTTTGTGACATAAATGTTTCAAAAATTTATTTTGTATACTTTATGCTAAATCAATGTATGCCCTATATTTAGAATTTTACATTACTCCAGCGGACTTCTGACTAATGAACAAAACAACGTTTGTAAAGACTTAACACCTTTGAAAAATTTGCTTATTCTTAAGAGGAAACTTATCATCTTATGGAATTATCCATGTACTCGCATTATTATTGAATTGACCAAACAAAATTTTTGTGGCATTTCGGTTATTATATTCATTATCAAATGATTTCACGTTATTATGAATATGTGATTGTATTTTCGTGAAAACCATATTATTTATATTCGACCACTTTTCTAGAGAAACAAAACATTGATAATTATAGGAGTTTTTTTTACCTTTTCCACAAATTGAAAACGATAATTTCTTTACTATTTGCGTGTTTGCATTGGCGTTCATTTTTATATGTTCTTCGCTCGCCATTCTGACATTCTTCATTCTTAGATGGCGATATTCATCTACACGTAAGTAAAACTAACTATTCAGTATTATTTTGAAACATTTATGCATTTCAAGTTTTTGCTTTTATTTATTTAGACGATTTTATCAATAATTGGTGAATAATTAATACCAATTTCGTGCATTCTTTCTATAATAAGCCGCTTTTCGTGAGAAAAAGAAGACGCTTTTCAATGAGCGCTTTTTATCGTCATTACAATAATTGCCTCCGAAAGTATAAAACCTATGTGTTGTGTGGTGTTGTTTTGTTACGAAATCAACAGTAAAACTGACTGAAAACCGTAGAGATTGGCGGAAATTTCGTGAATTCGCCGCATTGGAGGTACTATTTTCATTTTCTGACTTTTCTCTCGTGTTGGAAAAACCTCATCATATTTACACCTCAGAAAGATTATTGCAACTGTCAAAACGAATTTCAGTACAGCTTTTATGGTGACATATAACAGTTTTCTATTTAAAACAAAGTTGATTATATTGCTATTTATTAGTCCCACCTCTGGTCGGGAGTCTCAAAATATCTGAAAAAAAACCCTAACTCTGTGCAGAAACGGGCGGTCCGTTTGATAGATTCGCCGATCTTAACAAACGGATTACAATCTTTGGAGCACAGAAGCCAGGTGGGAATGCTGTCCTTGTTTTACCGGTATTTTAATGGAAGATGCTCTGAGGAACTAGCGTCGTTGATCCCTTCGGCACCGGTGCACAGTAGGCAAACACGCTAAACGCGTGCCCAACATATGGGCACAGTCGACATTTGTCAAAGGAGAACGAGTCGCTTCTACGACTCGTTCCTGTGTTCAACAGCTCGGCTGTGGAATGATCTGCCGGCCTCTGTGTTTCCTCCATCCTACAACATGAGTCTCTTCAAGACCCAAGTTCACTCCTTCCTATCCTTTAAAAGACCCTCCACATAGCATCCCCAAAGATGATAAAGGCCTTGAGGGAAATTATTTCCTTCAGGGTCTCCTGTGTGGAGTTAACGTAAAAAAAAACCCTATTAAGTAAATTGGTGTTCGTCAGAAAACATATAAAAATGTTTTCTGAACATTTCTATAGAACTTATATTATATGTTTTTAATAAAACACTTATCTAAATTGTTTTCGTTAAAATTCTGGGTAAACCAGTATACCTCTAATACAAGTCAGTGAACTTTATTATAGCTCTCTTCATTCTACGAATCGGGAAGCCGAAGCTTCTCCTTACAACCTCTTAAAATGTAAATAGGTTACCGATACTTTATTTTCATCGAAAAACTTATTAATTTTATCCAGGTAATGGCCAAAATTTCAAATTAAAAGCGTGATCCTCAACGACTTACCCTAATTTATATACCAGTTTCAATATCTTGAATATTGAAAGATTTTCCAATCTACCTACCACTTTAAAATAATAATTTAGTGACTAAATAATTTTTTGAGCAAAAAAATATCATAAAGGTTCTTTATAAGTTACATGATAGTGCTATGGTTATTTCGCAATTATGTGAATAAATTGCTACCGATATTCTGTGTTTTTAAATAAAAAAATACAGTATTCAATAAAATTGAAATAACTTGGACCAATATCAATCAATTTTAATGATTTTTTTTGAAATTACATAATTAAAGAATGAAATTTTATGAATATTATAGTTCTAATTAAAAAAAACTACGCATTTACAACTAGAACGAAATATTTAAAAAATATAAGATTATTTCAATTCACAATTGTGTTTTCCGGTTGTCCGTGTAGTTAATTTTTACAGCGAGCGCATATGAGATTGGATCGCCTTATCTCATTTGCTTTGCTGCACACATTCATTTATGGGAACCGAGGTCTCGTCGTCTGTAGTGCCGCTGTCATTTGATAATTTACGATCATCCGCAATTGAACTAACTTCTGAAATGGTGAAAAATATTGATTCACTTTAGGGTGTATTTATTTTAACAGGATTAACAATAAATACAGTTATAAAGACACGTGCCAACTGTCACGCTCAAATTGAACACGTGCTCTCCAGAGGACGACAAAAAATACTGAAAATTGCAGCGCTATAGCGCTGCGTCGCAATTTACGTAACTAAAGCTTACAGCGCGATGGTGCTGGGGCGCACTCTAACGATGAAAGGAAAGCGCTCCACTTATTATAGTGGAGCGCTAAAAAGTGAAATAGTTTTTAATTGTTCTTCAAAGACATTTCCGCATTGAACTACAATTAAGTAGTTTGTCAACAGGATTCTCAATAGTCATTAATTACAAAATTTTCATAATATTATTATTGACAGATCTAAAGAAACTGATATATTATTGTACTATATATACAGAATACAAACCACGGATTCACATAAGCACCTAGTATAGGGTCCGCCAAATAACTTTTTTTTTTGAAAATGCTATAAAAGAAAAACTACTGAATATTTTCTCAAATTTCTTTTTTTATTTATAAGTACAATCCTTCCGGTTAATTATGGAAAATAATTTCATTCAAATGGCTGCCTCGGCTGGCCATGCAGTAGCCTACACGATCGGTCCAATTTTTAAGCACATTGTCGATTGTGTGCAGCTGTATTTCACCAATGGCTTCACGAATATTGTCCTTTAAAGCGTCAATTGTCTCTGGCTTGTCGGCGTAACATTTATCTTTGAGGGCACCCCACAAATAATAGTCCAACGGTGTCAAATCGCAGCTCCGAGGTGGCCAAACGACATCAGCTCTGCGGCTGATAATGCGATCTTCAAAAACAGGGCGCAAAACATCGAGTGTAGCTTCGGCTGTGTGGCACGTAGCGCCGTCCTGTTGAAACCAAATGTTGCCAATATCCTCCTCTTCAATTTTTGTGAACAAAAACATTTTCAAAGAAAAATGGCCCAATTATGCCTCTGGACCAAAATCCGCACCAAACAGTGACTCGTTTTGGGTGTACCGGCTTTTCAATGTATGCGTGCGGGTTTTCTGTGCCCCAAATACGACAATTTTGCTTGTTTACATACCCGCCAAGATCAAAATGAGCTTCATCCGAAAAGATGATTTTTTTGGCAAAATCGGCATCTTCTGTAAGTCGATCGCAGGCCCACTCAGCGAAGCGAAAACGCATTGGATGGTCAGTTGGCTTCAACTCCTGAACCAATTGGACTTTGTATGGCGTCATACCAAGGTCTTTATGCAAAATTCGTCTCAATGATGTCTCCGAAATGTTCAATTGTTGAGAACGACGGTGAATTGATGTTGATGGCGCTTCACGCACACTTTCTGCCACAGCATCGATATTCTCGGGTGTACGCACTGTTTTTGGCTTTTCACGCTTTGGTTTATCGATGAGGATGCCAGTTTCTTTCACTTTTTTCACAAGATAACGAACATACGGAGCTGACGGTTCTTCTCTTCTTCCAAAAACCGTACGCAATTTTCGCACACATTCTGCAACATTACCATGATTTTCAAAGTAATGTCGCAATATTTCCCAGCGTTGTTCAAGCGTATACACAACCATATTCGCTCAGCGGAAGGATAAAACTAATTATCTGTCAAATCAGACATGAGCTAAGTGTTACCATTCACGAAATAAGCACTAGTTGAAAAAAAAAACTTTAGATGGCGGACCCGTTATAAAGTATTTATACTTAGGAACCATTTTTCAGCATGTATGACACTTGTTGGTAATTCACATTTATTAATATTGCTTGGTAACATGTTAAATATTTTTGACACGTTATTCTCCAGGGTTTGATGTCGGTATTAATTGTTATACTCGTACTTTGGCGCAAGCATGTCTCCACTATTAGTGAACCTAGTATTGTGCTCTGTTTCCACTGTTACCTTATATTTCTATTCAGATAAGTGGTGAATCAACGTTCTGTACCATAATAAGACCGGAAAATTCTGATACAAAATGGCTTTAGCCGTGTTGAATGTCAACATTTTTATATCTAGGAACTTCCCATTCACCCTCTTCACCATTTTTTTACCCCCCCCCCCTCCACCCTTCAACTACACAAATGCCCATACAGGGGATGCCATAGTCCCGCCAGATCCGGGGTATAGGAATTATTGTGGGGGTATTCACTTTAATATTTTTATTAGAGTGAACTTAAGGTAAGTAATGGTAAGAGAAGATGTCCGAAGAGCAGAAAGTTCCGAATTCAAATGGCGGTCGCATCCCTATCCCCTATTTAGCATTATATTTTCTAATGCACAGAGCTAGTAAACATCAATATGAATAATAAATAAAGCAGTGTTTTCGATTTTTTAATAATATTTATTTTTATTGAGATTTAAAAACCTCATTTTAATATTTTATCATTGTGGAAAATAATATTAACATAACCTAATTTAATCATGAAAACGGAAAAAAAACGACAGAAAATAAAAAAGATTTCAGTCACATCTGGGACTCGAACCCCGGACCTCCGCCTCTCCGGGGCAACCGCTTTACCAACTTAGCTAAAGAGACCAGTTCAATTTATGCCACCTTCATCTATATCGTATCTCAAATTCAAGATTTTTTAATACTATTCTCCATTTTTATCCCATATTATTGGCAGCTATCTTTATAGTGATTACAAAGTTCCTAAGGAACACAATTGCACACTAGACAGTGTCTCGGTCGTTTTTTTTTCGTTTTCATGTTTCATTTATGTTAATATTATTTAATCAGTATCGTTTCTCTAACCAGGGGTGCATACGGAGATCCGAAATATCGTGGAGACTAACTTCAACCATTTTATTTTATGCACCTTTAAAGTATGGTTATATTGGATGAGTAACACAAAAACATTGCCATCATGGGGATCTTAATGTGTTATGGCAGACGAAATTTTGTAGGATGCATAAACCGTCAACTTTAGGATGTACATAATTTTCTGAACACTAAGTTTCAAGAGACCTAACATCATAGAAATGCGGAAATAGTGTTAAAAAAAAAACACTTTAGTTTCCAAACGCAATTTGAAAAAAGAGATAGAATCCATTTGGTGTAATCATGGGCTGACATCTCGGCTACTTTAATATTTATTATTCTATCGGCGGTGTAGTTCGTGCGCCATTTGGAGGAGGCTGCGTTATTCCCCGAATATGGCGAATATTCCTTAACATTCTCGGATATCCCTGCGTCGGGACGCCCGCGCCCCCCGCGAGCGGCGCCGGCCGTGTATCGACGCCATCCACTTTTTCATTTCATGCTTGTCAACACATGTCACATGTTGGTTCGGCTCACCCTCCCCGTACGGGTACTCCGGAGTATCCCTTCCGTCTCCCGGACCTCGGTCCCCCCCCGTCGGCCATCAAGCTGCGAGAGGTACATGCGGCTACCCGAGCATCCCGACTACCGAGATCATGTAACTGTAAGATCCACTCACCTCTCTATCACTTTACATCAATTAATTAATTAATTTGAATACCATAATGGACATTTTTAAGTGAATAACGCAAAACACAGTCCCAGCTGATGCTAACAGTTCAGACCGAGTGGCGTCACGGCGTCCACAATTGGGAAATGTAGTGTAAACATGAACCCCTCGGGTCTAGAACTCATGAACGGTGTATTGTTAATACCTGACATCCTGGCTGAAATAGAATTCAATCTCAATTCAACACAGGCTTCTGATTATTCCCAGTGTAGAACTAATTTACAAATGCTGATGCTCCTAGAAAGACCAGCTAGATAAATTAACTGTCTCGCAAGAAATGTGGCTAATGACGTTTAAATTTTAAGCACAAACTAGTCGTTAAGTTAGGCATGTGCCCTTTGACAATATTTATTTTTATTTTTTATAATGTTAACTATATTTTGATGATGTTTTTATGCTTTTGCAATGTATTGATTAATGTATCTTTTGTTGAATTTATTTATATTTTTTTAAATACGTATAGGTACAAAAATATCACTTTAAATAAATATCTTTTCAATGCATGGTTACATATTTCTTATATAATTAAACAGTAGTATAAAAACAGAGATTAAAAAAAAATGATAGTAATGTCTGTTCTAGTTATGAGGTTTAAAATGGCCCTCATTTCACACATCCTCGATTTGGTTCCTCATTTCCCGCTGAAGACACCCGCCACCCCCTGCGCTCCCGGTCTAACCGCTTGTATAAAGTTAGTCCGGAATACTGTACACTGTACACTTCACCCTCTGCGAACATCTGATCGTCTGTTACTGATGCCTGGGATGAGATCATGTTTATATTAATTTTTCTAAGTCAGACTCTGAACTTCTGGAAAGGAGACCTAACGAAAGGATACGGGACTGACTCGATAAAACTTCATAATATATTATACATTTTTCTATGGTTTAGTGAATGAGGTAGAGAAGATGATGCTAGCAAAATCCAACTAAAACTCATTTATTAATATCCTTTGCTTGTGACAGAAATGTCAATAACAAGGCTAATATAAAAAAAACGCTGAGGGCGTAAGCGATCGTTTTAAAAATATTTAATAAAACACGACATATTTAGAATAGAGCAAAAATCTCGAGACTACTGACTTAAATAGCATTTAAAGGACCGCTGAAGATTTTTTCATCCTTTTAACATGTTAAATAACACGTAATGAATTGATGTTTTTCAACTAGACATATGAATATGGATTATTTATAAAAATACAATATATTTAAGTGCATAAAAACTTCAAGTTTTCGAAATAAGTTTGTAATATTTATGTAAATAGAAATTCAAAATGCGGAGGTTTGAAGAAAATTATCAAATAAATCCAATATTTCATTGCCTTTTCGCAATCTCACGAGGCGGAAGGAAAGGACGGGAAGGGAAAGAATACGAAGAATATTGGTTGGTAAGTATCAATTCCAAATTAAATCGTGGTTTAAGTATCAAATTTCGGTCAGGTCGACACTGGAAGTATCTTCCTTTCTGGAACAAATCGCAAATATTTTTTTTTACTGATTTTACTTTCAGGCTTCATTGCCGATTTTTATTGAACGGCTGAAATATGAAGAAACCTCATGTCATCTATTTTTACTGTTTCACCCTTCAATGGATAATTTAAAATATATATATAAATATAAATTCTATTTAGAATATCTTAACATTTATCATGTTACATTGTTAATAATAAGTATATTAGAATAGTTTATTTTATTCACAGTGCTCCTCATTTGTAATATTTAATTATTGAAGAAGATAATATTACGTATCTCAAATGAAACATGAAACTGGGTTTTTCTGATATTTGTTTCATTTGTTAATATTATCTTTTTCAATGATTAAATATTACAATGAGGTTTAAAAGCTTCAATAAGATATTACAATAAATTGAATATTTTTTCTAGACTTGTAGAAAAGTCAATAGATGTCCTATTTTTAAAAAAATACGATAGGTATATCCGAGACACTATCTAGATTTCAAACATATTCGGGTAAAAATTTCCAATCAAACAAAAAGGTAGCAGCATTATGGGAAATAATTGAGAATAAACATGGTTAAGCCTTAAATTTAAAGTATGATAGCTATGAAAAAGACGTAAAATAAACAGGTTTCATTTTCTCATTGATTAGAGCATTGTTCCGGTAAGATAGAGGTCCTGGATTCCTTTTTATTTTCTGCGTCTTTTTCTGTTAGATTTGTTAATATTATATTCTCCAATGTTTTTATTATATTAATTACTGTAGTTATTTTTCGTGTTTTGCACCCGTGACTTTAGGCTTAGGGCCATGCGTCCTACCCTTAAAGGTCGAACCATTGTTAGGCATTTACATCTATTTCTAACTGAAAGCAACTTCTAGGAATATCTGGCTCGTCTGCGAATTGAATTTGACATCATCTCGCAACTTCAAAGCAGTTGTGGTAATACACATATTGCATAATGCACAATGCAAAGCGCGCACGCCGGTACAAGATATGAGATGGTACATGTGACTACACGTCTGAAGATTCTATGAAGGCTAACGCAATTTCTGAACTATTTTCATGTTATTATGATGTTAAGAAATTTTAAGCGAAAATACCCAACAAAATTGAATGAAATTTTTTATTCAAAATGTATGGATAATATTTTGTAGGCTCTATGGCTATTATAATTATTTTTATTTAAAAATATATTTTGTGGACACACCTTTTAAACACAGTTTCTTTTCATAAAAAAAGTATTTCATTTCTCTTTTGAAAATAAAATATTTATTTTCGTAAGAAGCAATCACTTTGTGGTTTGACATTTTATTAAGTAAATAAAACACGTTGTTATAAACCACGAATATATTTTATTTTCACCCTCCGGTTTCGCTTAACTCAAGCTTCATTAGGGTAAATATAATAACTAAATTCTAATACAGAGTTATCGGTTATACAGAGTTATCGGTTATAGAATTTAGTTATTATATTTACCCTGATGAAGTTTGAGTTAAGCGAAACCGGTTGGTGAAAATAAAATATATTCGTGGTTTATAACAACGTGTTTCATTTATTTAATAAAATATTTTCTGAAGGTTGCTTTCAGTAGAAAATTCATCATCTAGTAGGGGTGTAAAACTACGGTGAATATTGTAAACCTTAACGCGAATTTTACACGCAAAATTAAAACAATTTCCATAGATTTCAAGAGACATTTTCATCCCCGATAACCTACATAATTTAGTTCATTTTTCATATATAACCTTTAGTAGAAGGTTTAAAATATTAATAAAAACCATCTGAATTTATATGATATTTCATATAACGCCTAAGGGGTGATAATATTTAACATAAAGCTCCGGAACAAATGCATTTCCAACGACCCGCCAAGAGCCGAATGTATATTTTGCCACCAGGGAGTCGGAAGGCAAAAGAGGCAGGAGGCTTCTCTTATTTATCTTTGATAACGCCGTATTAACATTCTATCCCAGCAACCACTCCCCAAAAATAGGGGAGGAGAAGGGCGACCGGGTGACTTGTAGGCTTACTCAAGCGTCACATTACTCCGAAGATGTCGCGTGTTAAATTATACATTAAATCCCCCGCAGCCTCCACAATCTATCCCCTTCTGCGAGATAACCCTTCGGCGATGGTAAACCCATTTTGATTAATATTGGTTATCTTTAATATCAGCCCAGCAGTTAAATCCAATTAACTTCCGATGTCTACAATTATTGGGGTTCGGGAAGAAATCTATCGGAATACAAGCGAAATAATACTTCGGTCGGTATTATCACGAAAAAACAATCCAAAACGGTTCCCGGTATTTATTTGATAAAATGTTGACAGAAAAATTATTGACTGGCATTTTAGTATTTTAAAACGAAACCAAATGTATTATCTGATTTAAATTTCATTTTAGCTTCAATAGAAAAACGAACGAGTATGTACATAACATATGTACTTAAAACCTTTTTTGGGTATATTGTTTTAGTGTTTTGTGGAACTCATTTTGGTGTACTTTACATCGTTATAAGACAGAAACGATTTTAAAAAAAACGTTTGAATCTTTAGACTCGTATATCGCACAAGAACCGTTTCATCTTTCAGAGTTCAACGCATCCAGAAAGCGAAATAACTGACACGCATAATTTTCATTTAAAGTTTTTCAAAAACCATATTTATAATTTTTAAATAAAAGCATTTACTGATCTTGTACGTGTGTATTATATGCACCTACCTAAAGTTTTCTTAAAAATGAAGAAAGAAAAAATTGTATTATTTTTATTTTAGACATTGAAAAAAAAATGCAACCTTTTCAAATTGCTTTTATGGCTACATCTAGTTACCACATTTTAACGTTTTTTTTGTCATATTTTCAAATGATATATGTATTATATTGTATATTGTGTCTACACATGAACAGTCTTTCCATAAACATGTCTTCTAAAATAATGAAGTATCAAAGCTATGGTAATATATTATTTGCTAAGAAACTTTTATTTTATTTTTGTAAATTGTTAAATATTTCATGACTCCAAAATATCCAACAATTTAATTTGTTAAATTTTATGAAGAATGCCTAGCAAGGTTAGTCAGACTTTTTTCCCTCGGGAATCCCAATGACTGTCGTCACTAGACGACAAAACCTTACCCAATATCAAATCAGTGCCCTCCGATACCTTTCTGATTGATCTATGTGCACAGAATCAAAGTTCGGACTTGGGACAAGGGCGTTCATTTGATTCTGTTATTGTTCCCAAAGCTATGCAAAAAGTCTGAGAGGATTTCAAGGCGCCAATAAGTCTTGCTTTTTGTCTGGGGTATTTGGGATCGATATGTCTCAACGTTTCCCACAAATTGACCAACACCACTTCTGACGTCAAACGTCTTCAATGCAAAAACTGCGTAATACCTACGCTTTAAAATAGAACGGTATTAGTAATGTATGTAATACTAAATAGAAAATCGCAGAACGGTACGATATATAAGTAGTACCTGGTGGAGAGCACAGTAAAGCATTAATAATGTATGTTGTTCTTAGTGAAAACGAGAAAACTAATAAGACATGTTCACATTCGTTATTCCAAAAAAAATATTAGAGACTTTATTATATTAGCGTTTTGGCTGTTGCACCCAACGGAGGTGAATAAATTGAATTATAATTCCTAAATATAAATTTATAAATATCATAATTTGACACTTTTCTATATATATTTACAGATTTAATATTTTCGTAATAATATTATTTTTGTTTCAAGTTACCCGCACATTAACCCGATCGCACCTAACCTCACTTAAACCAACCTAATCTTACCTTTATTTACCTAATCTAAACTAAATTAACCTAACCTAACCTAACCTCACTTAGACCAACCTAATCTTACCTTTATTTACCTAATCTAAACTAAATTAACCTAACCTAACATAACCAAACATAACCTAATCTAACCTAATCATACCTTACCTAACCTAACCTAACGTAAACTAAATTAACCTAACTTAACTTAACGTAAACTAAATTAATCCAACCTAACATAACCAAACATAACCTAACCTAACCGAACCTAACTTAACCAAAACAAACCAAACCCAACATTACCAAACCAAACCTATCCTAACTTAACCCATGTCGTGAGATTATCATAAATTCAATCATACAATTATGAAATGTTTTAAAAGTTCATGTAGAGTAGCGTTTTGCCATTGCACCCAGCGGATGCGGTTAAATTATATTATTGCTATGATTTTATATTTGCAAATTGACACGAATTTTTTTTTTCTCTCTTATTTTAACTAATGAATTATTAGGTGTACCTACGATTTAATATTTTATTTTGGTTTAGTAATCCTAAATAGTAATTTATAATAGCGAGTTTATAGTTTAAAAAAATATCTCTATTATTCCTTAAATTTACGAGTCATTTGGTACATATCAACGATTTCATTTTATTTTATTTTTTTTGTATCAATTTTTTATTCCTTAATTTTTTTAATCGTACTTTGTAATTATTCTAATGTAAGCATAAATAAAATTGAGTGAAAAAGGCTTTATGCAAGTAATGCATCTGTGTGAAAAAAAAACGTTAGAAAAATATATACCCATGTACAATTTACGGTCAAGGAAATTGTCGTGTTCAATATCAATTATTTAATCACTTCTATTTTTTAAATTACCCGCAGAAGGAGCTCATAAAATAATGCAATAATTTTACCTAGAAAAGTACCTAATTAATCGCTTGACATATTTAAGTTAAACTGGAATGATTTGAAATAAAACGTTCTAATTTGTTTTGAGTCCATATTTAAAATATACAGTGAGTGATCATCATAATAGAACCAGTAGATGTTTCTTTGCAATTTGAATGCCTTTTAATCAAATTTGATAAAGACAGTGCAATTTTAAGCATACGTTTTTATTCAAAACGTTATTGTTTGATAAATACGACCAAAACAGAATATTTTACACATCTAATAAGTAAAAAATCGTATTAATGTTTGGTGAAATATCTTTTATTAACAACAACGGCATCAATACGCAGTGGCATGATTGCTATAGGCTATACTTATAAATTCTGGCAACTCTGGGTCATGGTGTTAGATCCCGATAATCTTTTCTATTGGATCTTGCTGGCCAAAATTGACAACAAACACTTTTTTTAATAGACTTCACTTAGAATATAACGCAATCATAGTATAATAAAAGGTAACATTATATTATAACATACACAGGTGAAATTAAAGCTGATGGTTTAAAAACACATTAACAATTGAAAAAAAAAGTGTGGTTCTCGTGTGATGGCCACCCACTGTAAATATACTATAGATGGTGGTTGAATTTCTGACAGGCAAAATGGTAGCGTTTCTATTGATTGAAAATATAACTACAATAGAATAAGGTTAACATTAGAAAATTTTCAGTCGTTATTTATCTAGTTCATATTCTCTCCGCTAGGGGGCGCTAGTAAAAATGTCATTGCTTTAAAACTGTCAAAATGGAAAATACAAAGAACTTACATAATAAATAATTCAGAATGGTATTAAAAGTATTATTTTACAATGTATGAGCAATATTTTTAAGACCGAAACTCGAACTAGGTCAAATCAAGAGTCCAAGCAAATTTTTACCGTACTAATGTGCAAAATGTATGAAAAAGTCGGTCAATTTCAAACGCTTTGAAAATTTAGAAAAACAAATGATCTCAGGGCGTCAATTAATGCGGTTCACGCGGTAATGGACCCAGTTGCAGAGCGAGATATGGGAGAATGCGAGTAAAAATCGAACTGTTTGAAAAACAACTCGGCTGTTTGTTTTGAAAAAAGAACCTGCGAAATGTTATACATCATGAAAATAAAGAATTGTTTGCAGAAAATCAGATACGTTGTATTTTCCCTACAAATACGTCTTACGTTATTTATTATATTAAAATATCAACGTCTTACGGCAGGTTGAACAAAATCATGTATGGCGAGAGTAGGTACTGAATAGAATACGAGTATGTGTTATAATATTTTACAGTAAAACAGTTCAGTACAAGTCGTGTGCTCCGTAGTGTATTTTAAAATAAAAACATTTTTTTGCCATTTTTAACACATTTAATTACAATAACTTCAAGAAAAACCCAAGGGATGATCTGACTAAAATTTAAACATCTTTTTATAGTATAATATTTAGAGTTAGGTTGTAGCGGTTGCAATAGTTGTCAATTTCTTGTATTGGAACATTACAGTCTGAACTGAAAATTCTAAATTAAATAGTATCTTTCAGCTCTTTTTTTATTTTATTTTTTTACAATTATATGCGTCTTTACTGCGGTACGCTATTCTATATTATGTGATATATTTGTAACAAAAATATTTTAGTAATCGTTTTTATTAATAATATTCTTAAATAGAGATCATAAAACAAAGGGAGTTACAAACGGCTCCATACAATGGATCACAGGAATCCATATATAACCATGTCATGTATTTCTAGAAACAGTCGACGGGTAGACTTAGAACTTTAACGAATGAAGGAAAGGGGAGAAAACATTAGTTTTTAAAGGTCATGATCATTCTATGCTTTTATGAGCTTTATCATCCCCCTCACCCCCACCCCTATCCGACCCATACTATGGGAATATGATGGGTAGTACAAAATGAATGGATAATGAAACCAAACTATTTATAGTATCAACGTAATAACATTTATTGAGTTTGTATTACATAATGAAAATTCGTCAAATAAACACTATCACATTACACAATTAAAAGCCTACGTAAAATACATGACAGAAAATAGTAAAAATAATCTAAATTTATTGATTACCTACTAATAACGTTACTCGCAGGTTACTCGTCTTCGCCCGAGTTCATAATAAGAAAATTATTTTTCTTGTTTAACACTTAATTTATTTATTGTTTTCGAACATTCACAGCATTGTGGAGTACTTAATGTTAATAATTCAGCAATGTTCACAGGATGCATTGCTATCGGTTTAGTTACCACTAAGTCAATTTTAATTTGGCAGGGTATGGGAACTGCCGACCTGGGAACCATTTATTGGATAACAAACACCTCTTCTATAGGTAATTCCAAGTGGTTCGCTACATTTGGTGACTTAGCAGGGGTGCTTGGGTTCATGGGTAAGGTGTGTCCAGGCCTTGGTGGCAGTCTACTCTCCAATTGCGTGGAGGGCGGGATGCGGAGAGGCCGGTATAAGGCGACCAGCCGGACTCTCGACCCATCGCCTTGTACTGCAGTGAGGAGGATGGATTCAAACGTCTATCACTCCTGGAAACACTGATCTCCAGATTCCTACCCATCCATCATACTTTTTCCTTCCCAGAACTTCTTTTCCATTCTTTCCTTTAAAAAAACCTTCACACAGCATTCCTATAAGTGACATAGGCCCCGAGGGAAATTATTTTCCTTCAGGGCCAAAAAAATGAAATGCTAAACAATACAGAGAAATTAGAGACAAAAAACATAAACCATAATGTAAGATATAGAAATTGAAGAAAAAAAAACTATTTTCAACTTGTTTAATAACGCCACTATTTTGCATGACTTGATGGTAGACGGCTAATTTGATTTTTAGAGTATACGAGAATGTTTATAAAGATTTCTATATATGGCAATAGCATTGTACAAACGATACATTTGAGACAGTGGATTAAAGTAGACAATATTGTTATTAGGCAATTCAATATAAAATGTTATTTAACTGCTTAAATTTCGTCTGTTAGGAAACAATGAGAAGATTCAAGCTTATGATTTTTTTTTGCATATTAAATTAGCAAAATGTTTTCCCTTTTTCAAAGCGGTAAAAATAACGTATTGGAGTATTTGCTCACAATATTGAATTAAAGCATTTAGTCCAAATTTGAATGAAAACGGCCTTAGGAATTGATGATAATAATTTTAATATGTAAAAAGAATGTGATATTATGTCTTCTTTATTGATAGTCTAGTGACATTCCATGGTGAAAATATTTGTGTTTCAAAAAATAAATTGTTCAATTTTCATGATGACCGTTTTCGAATGTGTAGTGAAACTTAAAAGAGCCTTTCATCTTCATACCCAGTATTTAGTGGATATATTAAGACTGCAAATGCATTAGCACTCTTTCTTGTGATATTTTTATATTGGCATCATATAAAAAAAATTATATGTCTTAGTACTGGATAATTCGAAAAGAGATTCATTTCCGCACGAGTAAATAAATCATTCCGAATTATCCGTATTTAGTTCAACGAAAAAAAAATTATTCCTTCGATACTGACTTACCCTCAGTCTGAAATGTGGACTTTATCCAGAATAAATTCTAAAATATAATATTTTGGCAACATTGAAAACGAATAAATCTTATCGGATGTCTCATCGAGTGCCGTGATTTTGCCTCTCGCCATAATTCACGGTGCGTTAGATCCGTAGAAACGTTTTATGATCTGGCTTGTCGTAAATTTGGCATTGATTTGGCGTCGGCCATTCTTGTTTTTTTTTCACACCAAAATCTGGAAAAGAAATGTGTTTCTACTGTGCAAAATGCAGAATGACGATGAAATTAACCACGGTACACCACACTGTAATATAATAGCTTTTAACGTTTAAGGGCAAGCGCTCAAAAATGACCCTAAACATCATTTTGCAGGTTGCCAACTCAAGCAATACCACAAATGATTTTTCTATAAATTCTATAGTTAGAAAAATGAATAACGTTTCAAAAGACAAAAATCTTAAGATTGAAATTCTATGAAATATATCCCAAAATGTCTGAAAACAGGAATTGTTTAAAAACCAGAAAAAGCAATTTAGAACGTTTTACCTATAATTCCTGAATAGAATTAAAATTATTATAATTTGACGAATATTGTATTTTAAACCTTATACATTTTCCTAATTACAAGTATTAAATTTACATATGTGCGGTATTCATATAAATATATAAAGATAGGATTTTGCTGTGATATTTGGATATCGAAATAATAGCCAAAAGTGACAGGCGATAACGTTGGACCCTGGACAACCTTGCACCTTTCATTTATCTACTTTCAGTACAACAATACTCATTTAACCGTGTTACTACTGTAAAATTAAAAAAAAAAAACTGAGTGTTCTTTTTACAAAAATCTCACCTAATCATAACTAGTAACAAAATAGTATTTTGTTTGTGTACCGTGTCATGAAAGCAAAATTTCATACCAATGCATATGAATATTAACAAGTAGTGCCACAGCACCAAAAAACAAAAACATGAAGCCATCCATGCGAAACGGAACTCGCAGTGCATCACCAGCGGCATTTTCACAGACTGTACCAGCTGGATCACTGGCGAAAATTATGGAGAAGTTAAATAAAATCGATGTCGAGCTCACTAACATTAAGCCAAGAGAGATATCTGATGTCAAGAAGAGCCTTGAGTTCGCCCTAGCTGCCATTTCCGACACGGAAAAGATCGTGAAGGCTTTTGAGACAAGGTTGAAGACTGTCGACTAAATATCGTCGGAGATGGCATCCATCAAAAACACCCAGAACGTCTTCAGATGCGAGTTGGACGAGCGATATCAGCTCTCCCGGATGAAAAACCTGGATTCCAAAGAGGTAGAAAACCTTTTCATTATCGCACAGAAATTAGGTGAGCAGATCGGCCCCTCATTACTCCCAAAAGATGTCAATTATGTAACGCGAGTGGCTTCAAAATCTATCCAGGTCGAGCCGATAACTATTAGTCGACAGAGAAAGGAGGAGCTTCTGGTTTTCAACAAAAAGGCTAGGAAGATCACAAACATATACCTTAAATATTATGGACCAGAAAACATTATCTATATCGACAAATGACAGTTAAAAATCAAAAGCTAAGGCGAAGATGCGGGAAGCAGATTACGAGTACGTCTGGGCCAAGGACTGCAGGATCTTCGTTAGAAAAAAACGTCTCCTCACAAGCTTCTTTAGTGAAGAGAGAGGACGATCTTCAGAAAAGAATGTAGGTTTTCCTCACATAAATCCATTAGTACAGAACAGCCTAATGGCTATACTTAAAAACAAATACATTTTTTAACTTCATGGTTGCCTGTAGGTGTACATTTTGTATGAAGTACTTACATAAAAAAAAACTACCCTTTAAAAGTATTATTTCCAGAGAACTTTTTGGATATTCTTTTCACGGAATATCCAAAAAGGATTCGAATGGGCTACTAATTTATGCGTAGGTATGCACTAAATTTCTGCTTGAAATAAACTATTTTAGATTAATTGAGTTTGTTTTCAGGTTAATGTTGTAACTCATTCCCTACATTTGTTCCATCCTGAAAGGTACTCCGTCATAATCTTACTGTTTGACAATCTGAACGTTTTACAGATAAAGTACAGTGACGGCTTTGATGTAAATTCCTAAAGTGTTGAATTTTAAAATGACTGAAAGGAGAAATGCGGTAATTTATTGATATCGATCAATCTGAAGCGAATTTCACGAAGTTTTTTTAAATATTTTATTTCGCCTTGGACAAGAAAGAACAGGAACACTGATAAAGATCAGACTTGATTTAACCTAAACGTGAATATTTACGAAAGAAAATATAGGTGTTTTCATTTCGAGTACTGAGCGATTTTAAATAAAATGTGTTTGTTATAATGAAGGTCATTTCCTGTCATTCTTAAAAAAATATATGTAAAATATTACAACAATATCCCAAAGCCACCACTAATACCAAAAACTAACAATATATAAATAAAAAATTTCGAGAAATTTTTAAAAAAATGTATGTTTTCAATATCATACTCAAAAAATGTTCTACTCAATTTTAAACGAAAAAATGAGAACCTTACTGACCTACTACACTACACTATATCAACTTATTTGCACCACGAGGACAAAACTTACACTACCTTACATTGCAACAACAAAAACCTCAAATCTACTAAACATTTTAAGATTAATTTTACAGAAAAATTATAAATTCCGTTCTACGATATTGTATATGGCCCTTTCAAATGACATTAAAAATAACATAGAGAAAATTATCATTAAAAAAACTAAAAATGTGGCTAAAAAAGTAAATTTGAAGTTAAGGAAATCAGAAATATTATGAAATCAACATAAGTATCAGTAATACCAACGCAACAGCCCCCGCCTCGGAACAGAAATCCCTAGCGAGGAGGACTGTGAATATTATCAACTATTGTAATATACTTATTATTAATAACGTAACATGATAAATACTAATGTATTTTAAATAGAATTTAATAAATAAAAAAAATAGATAATAATACGCATCTAAGATGGAAGCATTAATGTTTGATCGTTTTCCTAGAATGTAACGTTTTTAGTAACTAAACATGTAAAAACGTGCTAGCAAACCTAACACTAGCAGGGATATCACTAAACTGCTGCTGTAGTTGGTTACAGTCTAAGGGTTAAAACAAACTGTAATTAATACCTGCACTACATATCACGATTATCTGATATGTAACAAATATCCAAAAATACTGGGTGATAAAGGATTTTTCTTTAAAAATTATATATGACCTCATTAAAATTTTGAAAAAAATGAATCAAATCGGGCACTGTAATATCGGGAAACAAAGTCAATTAAACTAATTTTCATTATTATTAATTTTTTTAAGCATATATGAATATAAATAAAAGCCTACAAGATCTACAGTTTGTTTTCAAGACAGCCAAAAACAGAAATTTAATCGATTTGTCGAAAACATTAAAAAAACCTTTTTTTCGGTCAGTTTAGCCTACCATTCGGGCATAAAAGTTTAACGTTTCCCTTCAGATTTGCCCTAGCCCCCCTCCCCCCATAGTCACCCTTACACCTCCCCGCCCCCAACCTGATCACTCAACTCTCTCCCATCTCACCCCGCGGGAAAAAAAACTCATAAAGTTGCACATACGGTGAAGCAGATCCATGTTTTACGAGTATGTTTACTATTAAATTTTTCACACTTTTCATCAGATCCACGGTGGTGGGTGCGAATCTGAATAGCTTTGATCATAATTGAGATACATGTTTCGAAATAATCGTTCCGAATTTAGTCACATTAATTAATTTATTCAGGAAAAGGTTCATTTCCTTGTCAACACCAATAAATACCCATCCCACTACCGAACACTTTCGATTTTTCTCAACTTTGCTTGATAAGGGAGGAATGACATTTTTTGCCACTACCCGATGGGAAGGCGATTTTTTTTTGTGATTACTAGACATATTATTCGATTAATAAACCGTTTAAAATATTCCCATCATTTGTTTTCATATTTAATATGGACTTCGATTAAAACTTTTCTCCATCTGTGCTTTCTACTCATTCACTGCCGATTGGAGGAAGAAAAAATATTTCGAATATACCCATCATTACTCCCAACGATTTTTTATTAAATATTTGAGAAATTTACCCAATGTTTCAAAACACCCCGACACGCATAATTTAAATCTCGGTGGTAAATATTTTTACGCGTAGCGAAATGAATTAATTTGTGTTGTTAAACTTTTTATCTACATAATTTTAATCGGTAACACTACAATATAAAGAAGCGTGAGGCGATTGGACCCTATTAAGTGAAATTTCTAACAAATTAACAAATGTTAAAAATGATTTATTTCATTAATTAAATTGAGTCGATTGGTTACGTACATCTGATATTAACACAGATTCAGAATTAAAAAAAAAAAACTAACCTACGATGCAATAACTCTGTTTTCTAAAAAAAACATTTCGCTCTGATTATCCCACGTAAAGGGTAATTAATGATTGCCAATTATAAAAGTTTTAAAATCATCTGTGAGAAGTTATTACCGATTTTTATTTATTAATTAATAATATTTTATTATAACGTTTTGTGAATCTGACAAACATAATATGAACAAACATAAGTCGCCGATTGCAAAACACACATTCTCATGACACTAGAGAACTCGCGTCACTGAGTTGCTAGCAGCGATTGACGTATTTTTTTACGTTAACTCCACACAGGAGGCAGTGAGGAAAATAATTTTCTTGAGGGCCAATGTCATCTTTGGGGATATTGTGTACGATAAGGAAGGAGAGGAAGTTCTGGGATGAAACAGATATGAGGGGTGGGTAAGAATCGGGGGATCAGTGTGTCCAGGAGTGACGAACACATTGATCCATCCCTCCCACCGCGGTGCAAGATTACTTGGTCGAAAATGAACGAAGACTTTTGTGTTATTTCCGAGAAACCCTAGCGTCTGGAAGTACACATTTCGTCGTCGCTCAAGTTACCCATCGATCTCATTACCCCTTGCTCCCCTACAAGACGTAAAACATAATATTATTGTAACGATATTAAAGTAAGTAGGTATTTTCGTGTAATATTTTCACGTTATAAATATTTTGAAAGTGTTACATTTTTAAGTGTGCTAAATAAAACCAAAGGATATGGTTTTGACGTGTGGAAAATTGGCGGTAATATACAGTTTGGCGCGAAAGCGAAAATTAATGGGATGGTTTGAGATTGGTTGGAGGATTGATTAATAACCTTATTGTCTACATTACGTAACTCATTATTATTTAAGATTACTCATTGGTTTCACGCCCACTCAAAATTGATTTCTGAGTTTGAAAGAAATTACCAAAGTTCAAGCTGCTCCAAGCGCTGACTTTGAACGGAAGCTGCGGCTGGTGATGTCTTATGTATTTTGATGACTTCGGGGGTTCGAAATTAATAATTACTTTTTCTACACTTGTTATTTTACATATAACTAACATAAATTTGCGGCACGTTACAAATTCGTGTATACCCTCAGTATCGCTCTGGAAAAAGACCGCTTTCAGAATTAAAACGTATCACAGGCAATGGACAGTAGAAACTCTTGTGCGGTATTCTCATTTAAAAACGACATCAAAAAACTTATTTACCTCGTAATATGTACACATATTAATGTAAATAAACGTAAAGAACGTAGCATAATATTAACAAAGAATTTTTTTAAATTAAGTGCAATTCACGTATCTAATATGATGCCCGCTAAATAAATTTTCCCAGAACCCATAAAAAGGAAGCAATAAACATAAAATTTCACATTTATGCCAGCAAGTGTATTTCTGCGCTGCGATATTTCGGAGCACAATTCGTATAGTCGTTCTGCGTTTTTGGAAACAACCCAGGGACCTTCCTTTGTCAAAGTTTCGGGCAAGCGGAACATAATACTTTGCAAAATAAATAAATAAAAATTTATCGAAGAAAGCAATTACTTTGTGGATTGGCATTATACTTAAATGAAAAGTTCTTTATATATTTATATAAGTTTGATTATAATAATACTGTCTTGAAGGGGGTAAGGATAACCGAAACCAATTGACAAACTAAAATATCTAAATTCTAATTAAGTGGCACAAAACAAAATACCTTTTTATTTAAATAAATAAAAAATAATCAACAGAGCGAATTTGTTTTCTGAAGTATTTACGTTTTTGTGCCCTTTTTCCTAAAGGATAATGAAACACTCTCGTGAGGGTCTAACAATCAGTAATTTACAGAAAAATAAGGTTTCACAGAAAATATTACATTGTGTGTATTGATATTGTGGTGCAAGGCATGTATGAACGATGGGTACTGTAAATGGTTATAAAGGTGTCCGGAGGAGAAATACATAACTTCGGGATGTGATTCTACATGCTGCCGTCCTCAGGACGAAAGTGGCTTCTCCAAAATGTGAAATGTTGTCAAAATGAAGAAAGCATGAAATGCTTTCCACACCTTGTAAATTGTACCTTGTAATTGTCTGAAAAATTGGAAAAGCCATTATCTCCACAATAGCGGCAGTATAATAATACAATAAATGAATATTAACTTTTTGCGATATTCAAACATCTTGAATTCGGCTTAAAAAGTTTTATTGTTCATTAGTAAAAAAATACTATAACTTTTCAAAATAAGGTTATTTATATTTTTTACTTGCACTCTCAAGTAGAATAACCTCCTAAAGTTAATAAACTTCATCCCGTCACCCTGTACATTTTAAATTGTTATAGTATTTGGTGAACATCTCACTGGCAAAAACCTGTGCTGAGGTGTAGGAACACATTTTTGATTTTAAGTTCCTAAACATAAAGTTTTATGACTATTAATAATCTAAAAATTTGATTATCTGACCATTGATTTTTACTGGTAGTGAGTGAGTAGATTCTTTGAAAATTAATAACTATACTACAACTTTAGGGGCAGGATTTCACTCTTTACGGAGAATTGGTTTTGGTTTTTTGTATTTAAATATTTCGTTCTCGCTGTATTTAGCGAGAAAGGGAGTAAAACTTTTCAGAATATTATACTATAAGATCCTTTATCAGAGGAATTTTTGTCTTATTGTGTAGAGTATTAACCCTGGTCCATTTCAGCTCATTCAACGCTAATTGAATGGCTTTGTATCGCAGGGTTTGTAGTTTTTTTAATGTGTTCGTGAGCTGCGTATCCCCATATGGGTGCAGCGTATGTAAAGCAAGTAGGTACACGTGTTTTAGTTAAACGGTTAGATAGGTATGTGACTTGCTGCGTTTAAGTCATTTTGATTAGGAAAAGTTAGTATATACCTGCACCGTAATACTACCAACGTTCTTAGATTAGTTTTTAAAATCAATTAAAATTAATGAAAATTTTAAAAATTATTTATTTTATATCGACGATCAGAATCACGAGAGAAAAGTAAAATATATCAAATAGTAACAGTTTGTACCTATCCCTCATTTGTGAAAATTTCTTATAGATACTGAGTCCATTATTGTTATTTAAAAAATAAGAATTTATATTAACCTTTACAAGGGACATTGATTTATACTTTATTCTGGTATTTGAAGGAATCGTAGAATTTTATAGGAAATACGTTTACGGCGTATTTTCACAACATAAAACAAACCCAGGGGACAACATTATTTAATATTTACGTTTCACTATAACATCCAAAATTTGAAAATGGATTCTGAGAATTCCACCTAACAAGAAAAATCTAATTTATAAAGATGACACAATGTTGCTCAGAAATTTATGCATTATAGCTTCCCGTGTCAAATCATAGAGTCAATATTGCTTTGTAAGGTTTTCGGGACCTCTTATTTAGGATCACTTATGATAAAGGTCACCGAAAACATGTTTAAATGATTATCATTCTAAATATTTTAAATATTTATTTTAAAAACACTAGTAACGTTTAGCAACTAAAGAAAAATATGTTGGTCACTTTGTGGCGGTAAAAATTACATAATTTATGAAATACGTTGTTCCAACACAAATATTTTTTTTATGAATAATATATTTTTTAATCTGAATAGTAATTTATTTATTGTTTCTTTACATTGTATCTTTTTGAACGTTAGAATTTTTAACCTCACTAGGACAAGCCTGTGTTGAGGTTAATAATGTGCACAAAAAAGTAGTACTGCCACATGTATTGTCTTTATAATTATTTATATTGAAGATTTACTACTCAAAAACACTTACTTTACTGCCGATTCCTTCGTTACAAAAATGGACACCCAAATAAATGTTTTTTATGGATCTCATAAACATGCGCGCACCCCAGAAAGCTGATGAAAGAAATGGTGTGGTCTTAATTCTTTTATGAATATTTTTATGGTTTATAATTATAGCAAATTAATTTACCTGACTTAAGCTGATTTTTTTCCAACTGTATGATTAAAAAAAAGTAATGTAATTTAATATTTTTTTAAAGCATGATGACTTAATCGTTATTTATGCAAGGATAAGGCACCATTACCTTTTAAAGCCCTGCTTCTTAATGTATTTCCACCATTATGTTATTTACATTTTAGATATTTTAAAATATTTTCCAGAATGGAACTACCGGCTCGGGTGGGTGAGAACTAGAGGTGGGTAAAATAAAGTAAAACAGTTTTTTCGTAACTGCTTCAGTTCAGAAACGGTTGTAACAGTTTTGCGGATTTTGGTAGAAACATTAATATTTAAAAAAAGTATAACTACGCCCGTAATATACCGGTACAAAATGATTAAATATTTTAAAAATTATGGAATTATAAAATCCAAAAGAACACAATTTGTTTGAGAATTCCCCGAGAAACGTTTGAAATAGCTCCACGCAACACTTTTATACTGTTAGTATAACCTATAGAAATTTAAGAAATTTTCTTCTTATTTACCCCTCGTAAACCGTTGCAAAAAAACATCGCTTAACGTTACATCCGCAATGCTGTGGGCGAAACATCGTAACCCGTTACGACGAAATGTTTTTGCGCCAAGCCCTTCGCTCCAAACTCAGTCGCTGACTTTTGGACAAAACGCTTTCACGTGAAACGGTTTCACCGGAACGTTTCGAGAAAAGTTAGAGTTTAATAACTAATTTTATAACAGTAATTAGTACCTGTTAGAATGCAATGAACGATAAACGTAGTTAGGATTATTAGTGCGAATAACACGTAAGTTCTTTTTTAAATAAATTATTACGTCTTTTTAAACCGTCTTACGCAAACGTGGATTATGGAGCAGTCACAATTTTCCATTGGATGCCAACGCGCACTATGGAGTTGTCGAATGGATACGTTTTCAGAGCATTTTGAGCCTTAAATATGTTCGTACAATAAATAAATTTTATTCGTTTGACAAATAGATAACAATACTTTCAAAATATTCCCGCTTCACGCTTCTCGTTTGTCACAATGGCGCGCGAAAATAGAAAAAATAAATAATATCCTGTACCCGCAGAAAATATTTCCGATTTTCAACTTAATGTCATAAATTAAAAACTCATATTACTGTACTTATTTATAAGAAAACGTAGGATCGTTTTGTTTTTATTGTAAAAGGCACTTATTTTTTTACGAAAAATAAAGTAAAACTTTTTTTTTTTAATTACGCGAAATAGAAAAAAATCATTTCCCTAAATATATAAAGCCATTCGAGTGAAACAACTCACGATATATAAAAATATTTTTTATAAATACATAAACACATTGTTTCTACCAAACATTGTAGGTATCATTTAGAAAAACATTATTTTCTAAAAAAAAGTCGGTAATTACAAAATTACACTCAGCTGCCGCACGGCGCAACAAACGCTATAAATGCACCTGTTTTTAGCGATTTCTCGTCCGAAAACCCAGACTTTCAAGAGGCAATATACCGCATGTTAGTTTTATAGAGTGAATATTATATCATAGAGCCCTAGACTCAAGAGTTTGTAATAAAGATTCAAGAAAAATATTAAATTGATGTGTATAACTATATGCACGAAATGCACTTTCTAAATGACTGTTGAAAATAAAATGGTGTCAGGCTACAAACTTGATGAATACATTTTTAGGTGACATGGGATTAATAGAGAGGGAATGTCTTTCAAATGTGTTTTTTTAAGCAAATTCTTGTAGCATGTAGTAAAACTTCCTGTCATTGGAAACAATCCTACATTAAAAACAATATTGTGTAATGCCCCTGCACGTCAAAGTAAGGACATTAATTCTAATACCACCATTCAACTAAAGATGCGTTTAATAATTTATGTTGTGAAATAAACCAAGCATTTGACAGATCTGACATGACTCGTTAAGATTAATGATTAAAAACCATTTCTCAACCTGAATAGTATTAAAATACCTTAATATTTTTGAAAGTCTGAAAATATCTGTATAAAAACACACTTATTAATTGTTTTTTTGTTTAATTCGTAAAACTCCATTTAATTTTTTTTAAATTTAATGTAAATCAAATTTACTAATGTTATTATTAAGTTCTGCAAGTATTTTTAGTTGTTATTATTGTGACAGCTGTTTCGGCGTTTAAGGCCATTTTCAAACTGTGGTATAATAAAATAAAGCTCTCTTCCTAAAAACAACGGGCCAACACAATTATGTACTTATAATCGCTTTAAAACTTTTACCGAACTCCTGAACGAAATAAGAGACGAAAATAACATTGAATAAAAAAGACGTCCCGGATAAAAAAAAAATAATTCTCAACATTCTCTCCGCTTTCAAAGACAGACCAAGTATTTTATGAAAAGATAGTAAAATATTCGATATTAAATTGTAAAATAACTTTGTGGCATCATTATGAACAAATAATAATGAATCACTAAAATTTATCTCTTCATAATGTGCAATTATTATCTAAATGTTTTTTTTAAATACCTTTTTTTTTAATAAAAATTCTGCTTATTTTTAATTCAAGTATTATTTTAAAAACATTGGGAATTCCTTGCTCAGAGCAAAATGATTATTCTTTAGTTTTAGCCCCAGTCTGTTATTCGACATTATGCAATTGATTCACTGCATGTCCTCCACTGCCGTGCAATCGTTTACATCTTGGTGTTTCGTACTTTTACAGCAGGATTTTAGGTGTCTGCATTCTATTGCCTTATGATTAAAACCGTTGCATTTAAAACTTTTCGTAATATTTCAATTATTTTCTAAAGGCTCAAAATACTAGAAAATGTGAGGAATTTCGCCCCATTAACTTAATATGAGCCAATACTTGAAGTGATAAAAAAACAATATATTTTGTATTACTTATATAAACCCATTATTTTATATTAAGAACAATCTCTTTTTAGATCCAATAATTCTTGGGAAACAGCATTAAACGTAGTTGTTTAAAATGGAAGGAAGGAATAAATAAGAACAAATTTATCTTGGCAGTATTTATTATTGAATTTTCAAAGGGAATTTTAAACTATTGATAGGGATATACTGAAAAAAAAGATGAAATAAATTAGTTTCTCAGATGTAACTATAAAATTAATAGAAGAATGAAGCAAAACAAGTAACAAAAGTAAACAATAATTTTTTAAAACCATTGCAAAATAATTTAGGAGTAGCGCAGGGATCAATCCTTGGACCTCTATTGTTCAATCTTTATATTAATGAAACAATAAAAATCTTTTCTAGTGCAAAGTACGATTATTTACCGATGATACAAATTTACATAATTGCAGATAAATTCGAAGAGTTAATCAATATTTTGAATAATGACCTAGATAATGTATCAAGATGGCTAAAAATTAAAATACTTAAATTGAATACAAAAAATACAAAATATATGATAATTGGACATAAGAAGAAATGTAGTGAAAGTAAAATAAAAATTAATTGGTGATATTATTGAAAATGTAAATGAAATGAAATACTTAAGAGTTATATTATACATAAAACTAACAGTATGTCTAAAAAAAATTCGTATCAAAAATTTCAGCTTAACCACAATTACAATTTACATCTCCATTATTGCTCCACATTTCAACTAATGCTCAACGATACTTTTCTTGTACAACGACAGAGAACAAAACAAGTTACACATTCTCAGAAATAGAACAATTCGAATAATACTTAGGCGAAATAGGTATTCAAAATCAGCTAAAATGTTAGTGGAACTAAATTGGCTCACAGTGAAACAGATGCTGACATTGAACGCAATGAATTTTATACATACAATGAGAAATAGGTAAACATATACATAAGTTACCAAAACGTTTTTCAAACAATATAATTTACAACATGGACATTCACAGACATAATACAAGGACATGTAAGGAATTCAGATTACCGAAAAAGAACAAAGCCGATACGCAAAACAGTTTATTTTATAAAGGGATGAAATGTTATAATGAGCTACCGGTCCCAATCAAAATTACACAAATGAATAAAATTAAAAAAATATTGTAAGAATAACATTTTAGCAAGAACAAATCCAACAGTATGTAATAGTATATAAGTTGTATGTAATAGTATATAAGTTATCATTAGTAATATGTAATAGTATCCAATAGTATATAAGTTATCATTAGTTAAATATAATAGTATTTAATAGTATATTAGTTATAATAATTGTATGTTGTATGTAATCGTTTCCAATAGTATATAAGTTATATGTAATAGTATATAAGTTATCATTAGTTAAATATAATAGTATTTAATAGTATATTAGTTATAATAATTGTATGTTGTATGTAATCGTTTCCAATAGTATATAAGTTATCATTAGTTATATATAATAGTATTCAATAGTATATTAGTTATAATAATTGTATGTTGTATGTAATCGTTTCCAATAGTATATAAGTTATAATTAGTTATTTTGTAAACTTTAATGTACAAATAACCAAAATAAATTAAATAAAACAAAATGAAATAAAACCACATTTAAAAAAAAAATATTAACATGTTTCAGAACTAATGGTTCCTTCGCCAGGATACTAAGTATGCTAAAATTAAAATGACATTTATAAGTAAACAAAAAAACTATAACAATAGGTGGTGAGAGAGGGTAACTAATAAGTAATTTGAAAGCAACAATCTAGGAGACGACTATTTGTAAAAAAATACTTCACATATTAGCAATATACTCCACTGAAAAAGCTATAATAGTAGCGAAACCCGGTCGATAATACGTATAAAGTTAAAATTGATGTAAACAATGTTATTTATTTGTTTAAAAATAAAAATATGGTCATTTCTTAAATAAATGTATAATTACTTTGTCGAGTCATTATTAATGAAATTATTATGAAATACTTAGTTTACACCACTTTTTAAAACAGCAAAATGTTTTGGAAGCGAAGCTCCCATCATCAGGATAAAAGTGTGAGTATACTGTGTTTCTTTACATGAGATTATGATTTTTTTTATGAAAGACTACCTGATGTGTACCCGGCCTTGCTCGGGATTTTTTTTGGAATAAAGTTATGAAGTTGTGAATTCTTGGTTGTCATTAGGGTGCCATAATTGATTTGACAGCGAAAGTAACTATCTCCAAATAAGGAAACATCCAAACGTTCATTTTTTCAAAATATATCTAAATCGTTAAGTTCTAAAGTAGGTACCTGCTCGTGTTTTCGATTTTGAAAATATTCTACCCAAAAAAACGTTCTTCTTTTGAATATGAAATCTGTGGCTAACCAGAGTGAGAATATCTATGGGCTAACCTAAATAAAACATGGCGGGTTCAATGTTTTTCATAGTAATTTTAAAACGTCAATTAGTTAATAGGTTTAACGCCTCAAATATTTATGTTACAGCTTTTTAAAATCAAGTAAGAAAAAAAAACAAAAATTCATAATTAAAGAATGAATTCTTTTAAAATTGTCTTGAATAGGATAGCTACTCATTAAATGTACGGGTATTACATTTTTATAAAATTTGTGTGGGCATAGTGCTACGGAACTAGCGAAAAGTGATTATGGCAGCCCCAATATTAAGGAATATATTTTTACGAAAGAGGAAACGTAAAACTGTTAGATCAATTTCCAGAAACGTTTCCAATCGGATTGGTGATTTTTCGCCAGCACGATACTGAAAGAAGTATCTTCTACCCAAGACAGAAAACGTGAACTTCAAAATTTGGGATAAACCAAAATAAATAAAATTTCTGAGGATCTTGTACTATTTTTCAGATTTTTAGTCCTGTGTTAAAAAAAATGGTCACCGTAGTTTAGTGTCGTACTAATAATATATACCTATAATTGTTACACGCATTATATTGAATTTCAGTGAAACTATTAAACGTCCAAAAACTAATATATAAACACAAAAATCAGAGATCCGATTTTTTTATAACACAACTATAATAAACAATTGAAATGGGTAATATTGTTCACGCAGACTATTTATACCTGAAATAAACATGTAATAAACAATCGAATTTACGGTGACATTTTTAATATAGTAAAATTAACAAAAAGTCCCCCGAAATTACCTGCATAATTATTAACTATTTACAATATTTACCTCCCTATTTTCATAATTCTACATGGCACATTAATAAATCTATACACGTAGTACCTACCTAACCGAATAAATGGTTAAAAAATTACTCTATCAAAAACATTTCCCTTAAAATTCCCGAAAAAGTCAATTGAAAAAAAATCCTAAGAAACCTTTTGTTTCTCTCCTTCGGAGTTTGGCCGCGAGGCGGCGCCGCCTGTCCCCGGCGCGCTCCGCACCGGATCACTGGAATGTTTGCCAGTTGTTCCTCATTCGTTTCGAATCATCGGTGTCGGTCGGTGGTATCTAGTAGATGCGTCGCTCCCAACGGATCTCAGAAATCTATCGTAAAATTGTACAGTGTAGAAAGTTTTAAACTTCGAGTAAACAACGAACGACGATATTCTACGGCGCGTTCCAACGCCTTTTGGCGCAATATGGCCAAAGAAGTCGACTAAAAAGTAGTTTCGACAACTTTGAACAAACTTTTCTGACAGTTCTGCTGTTGAACGTGTTTTATTGTGAATTGTTACGTTTTTATTGGATGTTTTTGACAAAAGATCAAATAATCAAGAAATTAAAAGTGTGTTTTAGCAAAAAATAAGGACTTTAAAACAGTTCATTGACAGTTTGAAGTTGTTCCGAGAATTGAAATGACGGGAAAACAAGGACGGAAGATGACTTCTGTGCTGGGTGCGACAGGTGTGAATGCCGTTTGGTGTGTCGTCGTTATGTTGGCGCTAATTAAAGGTGAGTCTTGTTATTAAACATTAAAACAATCTCGATTCAAATTAACTCTCTTTATTACTCCGGTATATTATTCTATTGTTATGAGTTAGTGTAACAATTGATAGTTGAGTTAAAATTCCATTGTTATTAAAAACAAACGCGCTAGCTCGTGACGAAATAGCGGGTTCACTTGCGGCTGAGTTCAGGTGAATCACTTTTACCTGCGAATGTGGGCACTAATAACAAATATTGTTTTATACTCATCGCTCTGATAAGATAATGTATTTGTGCCCTTTATCAATAAAAATACGATTTCTGGCTATTTTTCAGAAATCCGCTCAGACAATATGAATCTGGTTATTTGATAACGCATAATATATTTCGATTATTCGCGCACATTTTTAATCCATCAGCTGTTTTAAAGGTAATTTTTTAAATTTCACATCTTAAATCCCGATTTTTTCAGATACAGAAAATAGATAATTAACAAACTTTTTTAATTGATCATCATCTAATTACACAATATATATAACACGAATTGAAATAAACAACAGCAATAGAAAAAATAACATACAAAATACTTGAATGGAGCAATGACAAAAATTTGACAAAAACATAAATTTAAAAAAATATAAGTCAAAGACTGAACGAGGTTTCGGTTTTTGTAGAATCTATGATTTTAGACATTCTAAATGATAATTTTCGAGGTTTAATTTCGTAAAGCCTGAGAAAAATCATTTAGACTGGTATCAAAATTTTCAAGACCCTGGCTTGAGTTAACAGGTTTAAAAATTCATATTTAGTAGAGTGTTCATTGAGGAAATATTAACTATATAATTTGCCTGTATCCTAACTGTACTCAAAAATTTGATTTAAGTACTAATCTGGCAACGTTGGTGTACCTACACAGTCACAGGCAGGTGAATAAGAACACTTATCTTGTATGCACAAAAAATAAATTACAGCGTGTTCCATTTGATAAGATATGTTACTGGAGTTTATCATTTTTCCAACCTGTAGGTATAGTTTACAAAGTGATGATATAATATTGCGTCTGTTGGCGCTAGTTTCGTGCATTCAAACATTGCTTAAGAGGAAGGCTGCGCGCCCTGTTTCATACTAAATTTAATTTTGGATTTGAGGCCAAAATACCCACCCAAACTAAATGGTATTTCTTTTACACAAAAGAATAGTAAATACCTAGTACGGATTAGACGTACCTTATTTATTTTTCTTTTAAATTATGAAATATATGCCAAGACTTTTAGAGGCAACTTTGATAATTTTTTGCGAGTTTTTTTTTTTAATTGTCATATTTGCTATGTAAATATGATAACATGAAATAAAATTAAAATAAAGTAAAAAATTAAACATCTTAAAAAAAAAACGTTTTTTCGGGTCGATATTTTAATTTATGTACGGAAAATTTGCCTTCCAACGTAAATTGCTTATTTTTAATCTAAATTTAAGACCATTAAATTATTGCTTTAATACTTTTTATTTTATATTTCATTGTATTTTCGTGAAGATGAGGCAAAACTTTTTTTTTTAAATCACCATTAGCCCCCAAATAATTGTGAAAGTTGGGTCTGAAACTAACTAACCATCACGCCGTTTCCCCGCAAGGGTAGGCAGAGAGGACGGACCGCCAAAAAAACTCGATCTTGGCATACACTTCTTCATTCACTTTCATACAACGTCTCATACATTCTCTCCTGTTATTCCGACATCTGACATGGCCTGACTCAAGTATTTGATTCACTTGATCGTGCCACGTCTTCCTTGGACGTCCCCGGCTTCTTCTTCCATTCACATTCGCGTCATATATTCTTCTTACACTCCTTTCTTCATTCATTCGCTCTACATGCCCAAACCATCTTAGCGTCCCTTTCTTAATCTTGCTCACTACGCTTACATCAGCCTTGCATTCTTTACGAAACTCAAAATTTTTTACGCGATCATACATGGTTTTACCACACATTCGTCTCAGAGATCTCATTTCTACAGCATTCAGTCTACTTTCATCCTTCCTCTGCCAGTTCCATGCCTCACTGCCATACATCAGAGTTGGTATCAGCACTCCAAATTCGAAATCTTTAATGACCTTTATTTTGCAAATTCAAAAAAAAATTTAATCTTTCTAATCCGTACTAGATATTTGCTATACCGTTCCTCTTAACATAACGATTGTTCAAAAGTTTTGCGTTACGATACCAGATTATGCCAGATACATCACATCTTTATCAAAATTCTATTCATGTTAGAGTAGTAGTAGCCAAAATAAAATAAAGTATTTTTTCCTCAGTCACTGTTCACTATATCAAATTTATTACATTTTAATTGAAGCATGTAAAACGATAAATAAAGTTACACGCTTGAATTTTCTTAACTATATCTTAGTATAAACAAAACACTGGAAACATGAAATTTGTTTATTCTAAGTGACTGCGATCGACAGAAGATTTTAACAGTTGTGAATACTTAATATGAATATAAATATAAATTCCCCGTATTAGTGCGCAATATAATGCACAATTTCACAATATCGACATTCTTCACAATACCCTTTCAAAATATCGAACCGAATTATAATAATACGTACGACCACAAATTGATGCACCAGTATAAAATACGAAATATCGAGAGCATCTCCTGTCCCGATCCCATCTTCCTCTTCCTCTACCCCCTTCGTTCTTATTTTATTTGTTCTTTATCTCGTTAGTTTCATAAATTCAACATCTGTATTTAACCACTGTTAGCACAATAAACTTTGTTGGCTTGCCTTTTGTTAAACTTCCTTTTCATATGTATATTTGTATTAAAAGCTGTTTGTTTCTTACAAATAAATTAATATGTCATTTTAATATGTAATTTTTTTTTTATGGGAATACCGCACAAGCGTCCCAACTGCTCCCAACCAATGAGACTATGGTATCTCCAATTGGGGAATGTTGTGAGGCTGAAGGTATTGGGGACGGGAAGGAGAGGAAAAGAGAAGGGTGGGGATATACCTGACTATTTTATTAAACACGGCTAAATCCATTTCAAGCAACGTTTAAAATCTGAATGATGGCCTTTCACCAGGGCGATACTGAGAATATCTTTCATTCTGATAATAACAAGATGAAATGGCAACAACTGAAAAGAATAAAAAAATTGCGTAAAAAGCATGTAATAATTACATTATTGTAATAATGATTCACTGAATTAATTCTACTTTTAAATTTATCATCACTAAAAAGGGTTAAATTTTTTGCGAATTAGAATTTTATTTTACGTTTATTGCTTCATGAAAATGACATTAACTGAGTAATAGCGAGCACCGTCGTAAAAATAAAATCGCATTTGAAATGCCTACAGACTTACAATAAATTCATTCCTCAGTAGTCTGACTTAATAAAAACACACGACGACTCAGTTAAGCTTTTCTTGTAAAGTTAGATATTTTAAAAAGTTATGAAAACTTTTTTTAAATTACTTGCTCAAGTTAATTTCCCCTCCGAAAACTCTTTTTTTGCAGGTTTTTTACGTTATCGCTTCTGTTATAATATATTACGTTTCACCCGTTTCAAAATTGAAGTCAAAACTTTCATATCGATTCCATATCCGCCGGATATTAAAAATGTCTGGCAATTTTTAAAAGCAGTTGGCGGATCGTTACATTATTGATTAATATTATTTTAGTTACACCATCTGCCGAGTTGTAACGGTTTAATATTACCTTGTAAGGGTCTTCTTGAAAAAAAAAACTCATTTGCATATAAAAAAATTAAGTAACAAATACAAAAAAATTGCGTGATTTTTGGATGAAAAAAGGCTCCCAATATTAGCTTCTGTTATTATAATGCTATCTGCTCACAGAGCAAATAATACTTAGAGATACACTGATACGCAAGGAGAAGAAACAAAAATAAGAGGGGCCAGCTAGGCGTGCCGCCAAGTAAAACAGTAAATAAATTAAAAGGTTTTACCTGCTTACAAAAACCAAATATTTTTATAAATATTTCATAATTTGCTTACCGCAAGTTATGCGACACATGCGTGGAAGGCAGTGAACTAGGCAGGCGCCAAAATGGATCTCTCGTGACCTTTGCTTCCAACTGTCGGAATTTTACATAGGGCAAGTCTATTCATTCTAACGTCAGTGTCTGGGTAACAGTAAGATTGTACCCAAGTCAAACTTAAATTGCGAAGAAGTTATCACATCTGATAAAAGCAAACAATCGTTCCGATGCCGATTATTTAAAATTAAACCGACAGGTAGCAAATATTTATATAATTTCTTCAAAAGATCAATCAAAATTTACTTTGAATTCACAACTTTATCAATAAATTAATAATATTTATCAAATTAAAAATCTTAATCAAAGCTTCGATTTCGAAACATTTTGATATGTATATATTAAAAAAAATTGGTGATTAGTAAGTAATTTTTAATTAATTTAGAAATATTTATATAATTACGTAACGGTAGAAGTTAGCCAAATTCATATACACAAATAATATTGCACGGAAATTATATTAGAATGTTCTAGTAAAACGTTACATCCTTTGAGCACGTATTAAAATCGCATCATTAATACATCCACTATGATTTCTGGACGAATTATGGGAGGTTCATTGCCATTTCACGAATTAATGCATTAATTTTTAATCATTGAAGATAATATAAAAAAAACTCTCAAAATGAAACATTAAACCGAAAAGACAAAGAAAAGAAAATTATTGACGTCTTATTAGAATTGTGCAAATGCCCAGCAAATAAATGAAATTAAGCAATCCTTCGCCAAACCTTTTGCTAAACGTTTTCTTTGCTTATCTTTTATTTTTCCGTTTGTTTGGGAGACAGTTTACATAAAAATGAGGTACAATCAAAAAGTGACATAATTTCGACCATTTACAGCTTTTCGCTTGGGTAGCCATTATATATAAATTAATCTAGTGATTTACGAAGAAATCAAAATTAAATTTAAAAGATACAAAATGAAAGAAGAAATACAAATCACAATTTGTTCGATGGGGTTTGTAAAGGAAGAGGGTGAGGGGATCGGTCTCGTTGAAATGTATATGTGGAAAAAGGAAAAAAATGTGCATGTATATATATATATATACGTATATATATATTTAAAGGAGGAAAACTAACAGAATGTTACCTTTTTTACATGAATACCGCACAAGAGTCTCAACAGCTCCCAACCGTCTGGAGCCAGTGAGACTATGGCATCCCCAATTGGGGAATGTTCTGAGGCTGAAGCTATTGGGGGGGGGGGGAAGGAGAAGGGGAAGAGGAAGGTGGGCTATTCAGATCTGGTCACCAAACACGGATGAAAGCCATTTCAAGCAACGTTTCAATTCTAAATGGTGGTCTCTCACCAGAGCGATACTAAGAGTATCTTCCACTCTGGGATGATTAGTTACTACGGTAATTACTTCGTTAATTACTAGTTACTTCGGATACTATGAGATGAGTAGTTATCTGAAATTAAGGCTCGAAAGATTGCCGGTGAGACTTTATGGAGTATGGTGCACAGTTAAACATGTCAAATTGTGAGTAGTGTGAATTAAAAATGTGTGATTCTCGATGCATTTGCTCGCTTTTGATTTGTGCAAGCCGCCGCTAGCATTATGATAATTTATATTATGACATTTATCTTTTCTCGGAAGGTTTTTTTCAATTTGGATGAGTGTTTCAGGCTAATAATTATTGTTTATAAAAATAATTGTTACCCTTTGCGCTATGCACAAAAATCTTGTCTTAAAAACTTTAGTTTATCAATTAATAATTATGATAATTTATCCGATTTAGTAACCGCAATCTTACAACAAAAATGTTTTATATTATTCATCGCTCTATTAGAAGGAGGTAACGGCTTATATTGTGACTCAGCTCGGGAAAGAATTGACAAGGAGAAAGTATATTTGGTTTGACTCATTAAATGGCATTTCAGAACATTTGTCAAAAGACATAAACAGAATAGGACAAAATTAATCAAATGTTAACTAATTAACTAAACCTCCATACCGTTGCCCGGCGGGAGTAGGCAAAGCGGATAGGCCACCACACAATTATGTGTCAGTACATACGCCTCGGTTCATTCATATCTATATATCGTCTCATACGTACTCTTTGTCATTGTGCCTTTTGATATAACCCGACTCAAGTATTCGATTTACTTGATTGTGCCATGTCTTTCTAGGGTATGCCGACTTCATAATATATTCTCCTTATACTCTTTTATTCGTCCATCTGCTCTACATGCCCAAACTTTGGGTATGAATTGTGCATTGAATATTTGAAAATGGTAATTTTAATATCATCTCTTGCTGAATGTTGTAGCCATCTGAATAATTTGGCGTATACGTTCGTTACCGAATTAATGGAAATAATGCATTTTGATCAGAAATTTGTCTTACTTCCCTTAAATTTATTTTTAGGGTTTGTTTTTCTTAGGGTGGGCACAGCTTTGTCAGCCTTTATGGAGTGTACTCTACTAGTAAAATATTACATCTCTGAAATATATTAATGTAAAATGTTTTATAAAGACTATGAAAAATAAATAAATATTATATTTTCATAAAAAGCAATTACTTTCTAATAAAAATAATACAATAACTTTGTTTATAACCACGAGAATTCTATTTAATTTTATTAGGACCGACCGGTTTCGCTTAACATTAGCATCGTCAGGGTACAAAATTTAAAAAAATCAGTTTAATTTTGTACCCTGACGATGCTTATGTTAAGCGAAACCGGTCGATCCTAATAAAGTAAAATAAAATTCTCGTGGTTATAAACGAAGTTATTGTTTTATTTTTATTAAATATGTCTAACCACAAAGTGACTTCTTTCTATAAAAAAAAATACTTTCTGGTTTGACGTCATTTTAAATAAAACAAACACTTTGTTATAAACCACTAATTTATTGTATTTTTAAGCCAACCGGTTTCGCTTAGAAAATAAAACAAAGTTATCTTCCATATAGTTTCAGAAATAAAGTGAAAGGGTAATACAAAAAAGATAAAGTAGAATAAATGTTGAACTTGATTTAAGCGAAACCGGTTGCCGTAATAATACAAAAATAGTGGTTTATAACAAAGTGTTTGTTTTATTTTATTTAAAACAAACTCTTTGTTACACTTAATTAAGTTATGAAGTTGTGAATTCTTGCTTTTCGTTTGGGTGCCACGATTGATTTGACAGCCAAAGTAATGACATGTGACGATTATCATTTGAAATTTTTATTTCATTCCACACATATGTTATCTATGGATGACCAGATTGGTATATCTATGGGCTAACTTCAAAACAACATGGCGATTTCAATGTTTTTCATACTAATTGTAAAACGATATAGTAACAGTTTCACGTTTCAGTTCATTCAAACTAATCTCTAAACCTTCCGTAAATAATTTTCGAGAAAATTGAGGACAGATAGACAAAAATTCATTTTATATGGAGAGTAGAATAATAAAAACTAAAAAAAAAAATCACCTACATCATGTATTATGTTACAATTTTGCAATTTTTTTGTAATAATAAAAAAAATTTATTTATTTATATAAATAATTTTTTTTTTTTATATTAATACCGCACAAGAGTCTCAACTGCTCTCAACCATCTGGAGCCAGTGAGACTATAGCATCCCCAAATGGGGAATGTTGTGAGGCTGAAGTTATTGGGGAGGAGGAAGGTGGGGAAATACCTGGCTATTCAGATCTGGTCACCAAACACGGCTAAAGCCATTTCAAGCAACGTTTCAATTCTGAACGGTGGTCTTTCACCAGGGCGATACTGAAAGTATATTCCACTCTGGAACGTGCGAAAATATACTATATATTATTTTTATATTAATTAATTGCGAAACAGCACAAATTAATTAAATAAAATTTACTTGCGCACGCCAGGATTCGAACCCGCCACCTTCGGATTCGTAGTCGAGAGCCTTACCCCTCGACCATGGAGGCCGGAAATAAAAATGTATAAAGATAAATATTACCAAAATAAGCTTCGATGGTTTCTATCATAGTTTTTTTAATCAGTTTCGAGCTATCTTGGTTGTACAGAGATTATTTTAAACAACGACTTCTGTGATTTCTCGACGTTCATGTAAAATGATTATTTTTGCATCTCTCGCAGCATTCCGAGATGACGACAGCATGACGAGAATATACACAATTATTATAATAATATTCCATACTTGTTAAGTACCTACCCATTTGGCGTTAATTAAGTCGAGCCCAAGGACAGTGGCGGTTCGTGACTATTGAGTGAGCTAGAGTGCTAAGATTGAAAAATACGACGTTATTGATGTTGTTGAAGCCGAAAATGATGTTTGCCCTACCTACCATCTAAATCTCCATACAAAAAAATGAAATTTTGAAAAAAAAAAAAAACATTTTCGGCTTCAACAACATCAATAACGTCGAATTTTTCAATCTTAGCAGTCTAGCTCACTCAAAGGGCACGAGCCGCCCCTGCCCGAGGAGTTATTCAAGCTTATCTATGAAAAGCTGACGTCTATCATTCTGGTCGTCATCATTAAGAAAGGCTTTTCGAAATACTTCGCAAGTTAAACAATATCAAGGCGATGAAAACATTCAGGAATTCATTTGCCTAAATTATGCGTAATTTTACGATGTTGCTTTGTTTATTAAGTGTAATTAAATGAAGCAGTACAACGTAAGTAAAGTACCCGCCCAAAGTTTAATGCAGCTTTCTTATCTTTCGTCACTTATTGACCGCTTTTCAAACAAAAGTACGCATTAATTAAAACAAACACTTTGTTTTGAACCACAACTTTGTTTTAAAGTGATCATCAACCGGTTTCATTTATCCCCAGCTTCGTCAGGATAAATCGTTTTTAATTTTTTTAATATGAATACCGCACAAGAGTCCCAACTGCTCCTAACTGTCTGGAGCCAGTGAGATTATGGCATCCCCAATTGGAGAATGTTGTGAGGCTGAAGGTATTGGCGAGGGGAAGGAGAAGAGGAAGAGGACGGTGGGGAAATACCTGGCTATTCAGATCTGGTCACCAAACACGGCTAAAAGCCATTTCAAGTAACGTTTCAATTCTGAATGGTGGTCTTTCTCCAGGGCGATACTGAGAGTATCTTCCACTCTGGAACGTACGCAAATATATTATATATTATTCTAAAATGAATTAAATGTGAAACAGCACAAATTAATTAAATAATGAAAAAAAAACTTAAAACTAAGCTAAAATACAAACCACAATGTAATTGCTATCCACTTAAAAAAACTAATAATTGTTATTTAATTTTTTACTCCCTTTATTCCTCGATTTGTTTATAAAAAAATTGCTTAATATTTTATTAATTATTTTTAATTAATTAATTAATTAATTTTTTTATTCATATGTTATTATATTTCTATATTTATTATTGGTCTATTCTTTGCATTATTTATCAGTACACTATATGTCCTGATGAGGGAAGTTTCGCTTCCGAAACATGTTGGTATTTGTCTATTAAATAGTGGTTTAAACAATACATTTCATATTCATTTTATTGAAATTGATGATTTTCCATTTATGGAAGAAATAATATTTCATAGGTGACAAAATGACAAATATCGGATGTGACCGCAAGTCCCCCTGCCTCACCGTGGCCATGAAGTGAGCTACTGCTAGTGATGTAGTGACGCGAGTTGAATTATTATTATGAGTCACAATCACAAAGATTCCCGAGTTATCAGTGGGCGTAGAGCTCCTCACTCGGCTGAGTGTAATTCCTGTGAAAACGGTGCAAGTTATATGTAGTTATATAATATTGTGGTCAATTCTGTTTACTCAGCAATTATTGTTAGTTAGATCGGAAGGATTGATATTAGCATGTACCTGTGAAGTACTAAAAGTAGGTTATGATGGGCGAAGGCAAATAAAATCATATGTTTTTTTAAATTTTTTTAATTTAATGTAAATCAAATTTTAAAATGTTATTATTAAGTTCTGCAAGTATTTTTAGTTTTTATTATTGTGACAGCTGATTCGGTATCCAAGGTCATTTTCAAACTGCAGTTGTGGGGGGAGGAGGGTGGAGGGGAACATAGGAGTGGGATAAAGGTGGTTTAAGGTATCTAGTTTGAGAGCGGTCGTGTTATGGATTTGAATGTAATATCACGTATAGTTGAGTCAAAAAAGTGAATGTGGTAATAATTTAAGTTAAACGAGTATGTAGATCTGTAGATAAAAGGGTTTTGTTTAGAATTGGTTTTACAATGAGGGATGTAAAAAGTAAGTGGCTGTCTGTTGTTGCTATTTGAGATATGAAATAATAGGCATTCGAGAAGTTCAGGGCTATCGACTAAGTTGCGTGCGATTTTAAATAACATTACGGAATCCGCTATATTTCTTCGGCAAGTTAGGGCTCTGCAAAACAGAATTTCTATGGATATATTAAAAATATCCCTTAAAAACTGGAGGTTTTATGTACTTAAAAAAAAATATTATTATTTTTGAAGATAATCTCTAATCAGTCAACGGGCTGAAAATGTAATTATGTGAAATTCTCTCGATAGAAAAAAATCGTAAACTATGCTCCGAAAATAAAAAAACGGGTTTTTTCTGTTATTTAACATGTTATAGGATTGAAAAAAATCATAGTGTTTTTTTAAATGCTACTTAAGACTTAAGATTTTTGATCTATCTTAAAGATGTCGGGTTTTATTAATATTTTTATAATTGTCACTTACGCCTATTTATTCTAAACGCTCTTCACACTGGCGCGCTCTTTCTATCTTTCGAATGATCATATCTGCCTTTCAACAGCGGTCAGTCGGGATTCAGAGCCCATGCTAGACAGACCTCTTGCCTAAATCTAAATTCTCGAAGACTAATGCGGGGTCTTAATAATAATAATAATAATTGGATGATTTGTATAGCGCCGTTTTTGTGAAAAATCACCTCAAGGGCGCTGTTTGTAAATTTAAAAAAAAAACTCTGCAGAGTCTTCATTGTATGTATGAATATGGGTAAAGCGAGAAGTTTGCGATACGACGGAGTTGTTCAGCATTACATCCTCTTTGCCTACTCCTTCTGAAAAATAGTGTGATGGCTTATTTAGATATAATCAAGAGATTATCAGTAGACACTGGAATGCCGTCCAGTCATTGATCCACGATCCTTTGAGCCGTGACGGTGACGATTTAATCTTGGGGGCATTCAATTAGGAATGGTGTATCATTATACCAGTATAGTATGTAGAAGGCATTAATAGATTACGTGATAAGCAGGAACGAGTATAACTAACTAACCATCACACAGTTTCTCATCAGGGGTAGGCAGAGAGGAGGGACTGCAAATCAACTCGATCGCGGCATACACTTTTCGTTTCATTGACTTTCATACATCGTCACATACATTGTTTTCTGTTATTCCGACATTCGATATTTTC